>VZQC01005960.1:2446885-2506105 GCA_009823505.1 Rhizomys pruinosus
AGACACAGGGCTTAACATCCTTGCATCAGTATAAACTTTGCTAGAATAGTAAAAGTGCTTATGGATTTCAGGATATAGTAGAAAAATGAACTAATTTCAATGTGAGTTTTATTGTTACAAGTAGCATAACAAGAACAGTTGTAATCTATTCGTTAAGAAAAATAGTGACCACAACTCACTTTCATTAACCACAGTTCCCATAGGCATATATATATATATATATATATATATATATATATATTACATTATACCCACTAACCTACAATCCTTATTTTCTCCTGACCTCCAACGCTGACCCCAATAAGCATTGTTTTACTCTTTACCTCCATATATTGCATTATTTTTAGATTTCACAGCTCAGATTTTTATCTATAACAGGCTTATTTCATTTAGAATGAAACCAAGTGGGTTCATTCATATTGTGGCAATTTTTAGAATGCTCTTTTGTAAGGCTAAATAACATTCCACTGTAGATATTGCACACACCATAAATTTTCATTCATCCACTGAAAAACTCCCAGGTGTTTACAGGCCTGTTGTAAACTCAGAACTAGAGTACAAACAGAAATGTATGTGGTTGTCATTCCTGAAGCTAGGTATGGACTTATGATAAAGGACTGTGGGAGGAAGCTCATGGACTAGTTCTGTGTGGCATCAAGATGGGAGAGGAGATAAAATCTAGACTGCTCCAGGATCTAGAAGTAATCCAGGATCTAGAAGTAATGGCATAAGAAAAATTTAAATTTAGAAAAAGATTTTCCACTATTTTAATAAAACTATATAACACATTTCATGGCCCAAAATTCAATTATGTTTTATCTTTTCTTCTAAGCCTTCAGGAAACTATGCATTTTTCCATGCAAGACAAAGTAAGCATGTGGTCAGGGGTCAATTGACTATTTTCAAAAAGAGCAATGGGAATAAAAATCTGAACAGGCTATGTCATTAAAATCTTAAAATGCAAATATGTAAGTCTGAAGAAAAGAGAAAAAGTGGAAAACAAAAAAAAACAGAAAAGAGCCTGGGAGACCAGACAGGAAAGATTTTATCTGCTTAGAATAAGGGAGGAAGGGAATATATAATCACAGTAACAGATCCTGTCATTCAGAGTTTTAATTTCTCTCTCTTCTGCCCTTATCTACAGCAGCAATGACATCTAAAAACAGAAAACAAATGTTGATTATGTGACTAACAATTTATTGAGTGCAATAAGCATAGAATCCATTAGATTGTCGTAAAAGTTTTATTCTCTTTCCTTGGGAGATCATGCACTTGGCTTAGCCTGGGTACTTATAATTTCCTATTTATCTGTCCTTCTGCCTGCCCTGACCCAGTGATAAGCCAGAGGTACAGGCCTGATTTTCTCTTGTGACCTTAGACCTGAGTTTCAAAGGAGGCACACACAAGCCAGCCATGCACAATCAAAACAAACTCCAAAGCTGAGAAAACAGGGTCCATATAGGATGCTGGTGACAGAACAAATCTGTTGTGGCACCAAGTTTACTATGTAAATCAAGAAGGACCTAATCATGTGGAGATGAGAACTAAAGTAGACAATGTATACAGATACTCAGCAAGGACATGCTAGAATCATTAGTATTTACCAAAAGGTGTGGCTTTTTTCTCATTGGGTTCTGTGTTATAAAATAGAAAAGTATCTATTTTGCTTTATAACTTTTAACTCATCAAATCTGGAGTTTGCAAAGAATACAGGCTGGGAAACAACATGTGTTCATCAACCAGGAGTTGGCATCCAAATTACATCTCCACTTATAGATAATATCAATTGCCCTAGGCAAGTCATGTAAACCTTCTAAGCCTCACTGCCCTTATTTTCCAGATGGGTATAGCAATAGGAATATGCTATTTGAATAAGGGTTATTGTGAAGATTAACATAGCATTAAAACAAAATTGTGGAGTAAGCACTTATTGTGGACACCAGTTGAACTGAGTTCAAGATCTAGATGCCATGGAAGGAGAAAAGTGACTTCCAAACGTCATCCCCTTACCTCCACATGCACACATATCACACAGCACACCTGAATTCACAGAAACACACACACACATACCATGCACACTAATAGTAATAAATAAAATTTAAGAAATATAAACACCAGGCGTGGTGGTGCATGCCTTTAATCCTAGCACTTGGGAGGCAGAGGCAGGTGGATCTTTGTGAGTTCAAGGCCAGCCTGGTCTACACAGTGAGTTCCAGGACAGCTGGGGCTACAGGGAGACCCTGTCTCGAAAAGACCAAAAAAAAAAAAAAATAAACAATGTGTATAATATGAAGTTAGGACAATATCTACTGCCCAAGACATGATTCAATAATAGTCATCAATAAAACAAACAAGATATAATTACACAGTATGGAAAATACCCTAGAAAATGTAGTTTTTGAGATGATGGCAGTTCTTCCAGAAGGTGGTCTTTCTATACAACAAAGCGAATGTGAATTCTACTCAGTCAATAGGTACATTCTACTTTGTGTTTGTTTCCAGATAATGTTCCAGTCCTGTAGGTGGAATCCTCAGAGCCCAATGCCTTTCACTCTGCTGCTCAGCAAAAAGGCTAAGTGAGCTGATCACACAGCTACAATTGTGTGAATTTTCATGATAAATCAGATATTAATTATTTATATTGACTAAGTAGCACTATTGGCTTTATTTCATTCTAAATACATTTTAAGTCTGAACTTATTATACTATAAACACAAATCAATAAATATAAATTCTGCTCTCAAGGGGCAAACTTTGCCTGAAGTATAGATGTAAATGTTTGAAATCCATCCAAACAACATATATTAGCCAATTAATGAGAAAGTTTCTATACGACAATCTCTTTCTAGTGCACAGGGGAGCTTCATCGTGCAGTTCTCAAGTCAGTGTTCCCAATGAATGCATAAGCCACACCTGTTATCAGCTCCTTTGCTGCAACTAATATTCTACACACAGCTAGTTTCCCCTAATACTCCATACCTTTTAATTTTCCATAATCAACAAGAATACAGGATGCTATAGCTGTTTTAGTTCATATATCATACTACTTATTCTATTTCTAAAAATCCCAAATAGTAACATCATAACAGTGACAACCAAATAAGGAGGCTGAGTTAGTATTATCCAGAGACCTGCAACTGGTCAATGTGCAGAAAATAAGAGACTGTGTAGTGATCAGCTTCATATGGAACATCTATATCACACCCTGTAGTGGTTTAAAAAAGAAATATCTGCCATATACTCAGGTATTTGCACACTTGTTCCTCAGTTAGTGGTGCTGTTTGGGGATTTTAAAACAGATAGACTTGTTGGAAGAGGTATGCCACTGGAGATGGGGTTTGCCTCTCCCACCTCCAGTTCTCTCTCTCTCTCTCTCTCTCTCTCTCTCTCTCTTTTCTTTTTTTACATATCTCTCTACTGAACTTTAGCACCACAGGGTATCAATTTTCAAGCCTGTATTACCAGATAGACATATATGAAGTTTGGAAGGAAAATAAGGCAATTTGGTTTACAATGTTGATAGTTGTAACTTAATGCTCTAATGGAGAAAGCAAATCCTCACTCATTAAATTATTTCAAGACTCAATGCTACTGGTATCTTATGGTCACACAAATTCAGGACAAAAGGTGAGACCTTGATCTTCTAAGTCTTTCCATCCAGAGTCAGTATTTATGCAGTATTATGCAATACGGGCACATACATCTGGGTTTAATGTTGTTGAGAGCCCGAATTGGTTCTTTTCCTTTTCCAACAGTCAGGATTTAAGTGCTTTTGTTCTTCAGCCAAAGCCTTTGCTTCTAATGCATACATCCTCCTTTCTTCAGTCTTCATTTTCTTCCACCTATCACCAAGGATCACATTTATGGCTCTGTTACCTTTCCCTGGATACATCTGAGTATATTCTACTCTGTATTTCTTGTCAAAAAGCATGAAGGCATTCATTGGTCTTTTGCACTTATTAGAAGTGGCACTCACAGTCCCTGAGCTGTGGTTTTTGTCAGCTTTAGCATATAAAGAATTGGAAGAGAGCTGTGATGATCCAGATGAGCCACAGTTTTTACTGAATCCAGATCCTGCAAAGTCTTGGCCACCAGGCCCTCCACAAGACAAAGATGTGTGATGCTAATGGGCCATACTACTTAACACATAGACTGCAGAAGAATCCATTGGTGTGAAGTCATAGCTTTTAAATGTATCAAAGCACCTGAATCATCAAAATTAATGACATCAGGATGTTCAGGAGGTAGACATACATCACCACTATGAATTTCACAACATGAAATGCCATGCTGTACCATAGTCAAGCTTGGATAAAATGATCACCAACCTTCATTTCTAACATAGAAAAGGTGGTCCAGCTTACACTTGACAGAAAGTAAACCATCTTCTACTGTACCAGGATCAAGTGTCAATTTCAGTACAGACTCACTAAATGATACACTTTCTTCATGTGATAACAACTTTAGACCATCAGAACCATAACCCTTATGAATGCCCATTTGCATCTCTTCCTCGTTATCACAGCCTTCAGCTCTAGCAAAGTCTTTAACATCTTGCCATTCCTTATCGCTTGCCTTATGAAAGCACAGATGTGTGCCTTTCAAAAAACAGTGCCAAACAGTTGAAGGCCAGGAATTGCACCATCCCAAATCATCATCATCTGACAGGGAGGACATACAGAAAATGCCAGACTCGGATTCACTGTTTGCCCTTTCGTGTCTTACTGGTGTTTCTTCCTTCCAGTTGTCATGAGGGAAGGTGGCTCACTCTTTGAAGAAGAGGACACTGGTGGAGGGTGTGCATAGGAATGTAAACTTTTGCTAGTAGCTATGATGTGTACAGGAGATGATCTGTTGTAAAATGAGTGCTGCATAAGTAGACTTTGTGGGCTAGTGGCAATATTTGCTAATTCTGTCAGCCAATCCACCTCATTTTCACTGTTAGTATTTTCCGTTATGTCTAAGGTATTCTGGTTCCAAGACGTTCTTGGATAGTCTTGATGTGATACATCTGAACTCAGCTGGTATTTGGCAGATTGGGTAGGACCACTTTGTACAGCCTGAAGTTCAGGAAGGTCATCAAGCTCCATGTGCTCATCACAGGAGTTGTATCTGGGTGAGGATGGCAAATTCTCATTACACTGCAGCAACTCTAATGTGTCATTCATTCCTGAAGCTCTCTTGTCCATTACCAGCAAGAGTTTCTGTACTGCATTAGGCATCTGATTTGTCTTCACTTCCCACACCATGTTATGGTATTCTGACTTGTATTTGAGTTAAATATGCATGTGTCATTTCTTCATTAATCAGTGATTTTCAAAGGTTAATTTCTTCAGTTGTATTTGAAATGTCATGTTCAGTAATTCAAAATTTAATGGGTGTTTTTTTGTTACACAAAATATCCACAAACTCAAACCTGTCGCCATTACCAAGTCTCTCTCTCTCTCTCTCTCTCTCTCTCTCTCTCTCTCTCTCTTTCTCTCTCTCTCAAGCTTGTCATTGAAAATGCAATTCTCGGGCTGGAGAGATGGCCTAGCGGTTAAGAGCGTTGACTGCTTTTGCAGAGGACCCAGGTTCGATCCCCAGCACACACAAATGGAGGCTGAGAACCATCTTTAACTCCAGTTCCAGGGGAATAAGACACCCTCTTCTGACCTCCACGGCATTACGCGACATGGGTGCACAAACCTACATACAGACTGTACATTCATACACATAAAAATAAATAAAATTAGAAAAAGAAAATGTGATTCTCTCATGCCCACCCCACCATTATAGACATTGGGAGGGAAGAGTGGTGGGGGATATGGGATAGGGGAGGAGGTGGAGCTGAAGGGATGGAACCTTAAGTCAAAATAAATGCTTCTTCTATAAGTTGCCTTTGGTCATGGTATTTTTTCACAGCAACAGAAAATTAACTAATACACCACACTTCAAGGCTCACAGATAGACAGAAAGTGCTAGAGGTAGTGGATCTTTGCACTGAAATAATATTACCAGTCATGACAGTGCCATTGCACTTTTGAACTCAGTGGTTGTGGCTGCATGCACAAGACTAGCACACAATCAAGTCAGCCCAAATCCCAGGGGGGCTAAGAAAGTGACTCATGAAGTCCCAACCTAGGTGAGCTGCTCTTGGCAATTGATGGCTGCTTGGAGGGGAGTGATTTTTCTTCAAGGACATCACCCCCATGAGGCTAGCCATGTACCAGAAGATGGTATTATACCCATGCACATTCACTAAGTGGACTTGGTGGGTTTAAAAGAAGCGCATAAAGTTGGGAAAGAAAAGTGGTGGAGGATGAGATAGAGAAGAAGGTGGAGAGGAGGGAATGGTAATGTGGATTTGATCAAATTTCATCCACAGCACATAAAGGCTCTCTAGGAATGAAACCCAGGATTATTGGCCTGCAAACCCATGCTCCCCCTTAACATATACACAGATAGATACACACACACACACACACACACACACAGATATACACATACTAAGACAATGGTGCAATCTCCCCAAATATTTCTTAAATACATATAAATTTTATTTATTTTTAAAAATACTTTATTTTTAGTTTATGTGCATGAACACATTGCCTGCATGAGCATGAGTGTATCCATGTTGTGCAATGCCCACGGAGTCAGAAAAAGGAGTCGGATTCCTCTGGAAATGGACTTATGGACAATTTAGCCACCAGGGCTAGGACTCTACCTCTGGTCCTCTGCAAGAGCAGCCAATGTTCTTGACCTCTGAGCCATGTCTCTAACCCCAATAAATTTTATTTTTATATGGTATAGATACATTGTTTATTCATTGGTTCAGAGTACTTGAACTTGTTATGTTTTCTATTAAATATATAAGTTTTGCTAAACAATTATTTTGAATAGGGTTGTGAGAATTGTTACAAAATTGTCCTTGCTTTAGGAAGTTATTTTATGATGAATTTATCATATTTACTTTAACAAATGTTGTAAAATTATGTATTGAAAGTAACCCATTCACATTTTTTTGCTTCAGACTCAATATAGACAGAGCATGTCATACTTATATGATGTTGTTCTTTTTAAAAATATTTTATTTATTACTTTTAGTTTTGTGCATGAGTTTATTACCTGCATGTTGTCAGTGCACCAGTGTTGTGCAATGCTAGAGAGGTCAGGAGAGGGCATCAGATCCTCTGTAACTGGAGTTACAGAGATGGTTGTTAGCTACCATGTTGGTTCTGGGAATAAAACCCAGGATCTCTGCAGAAAGATCCAGTGCTCTTAATCACTGATCCATGTCTCCAGCACTCAATCAATCTTATTCACCTTTATACCCCCTTCTCCACTGGCACCCTTCCACAGCCTCCCACTGGAATTCATACATTTTTCATTTGTGTTAAGGCCTATTGTGCCAAATTACTGTCCCTAGCAGTTCCTCAGTGCAAGTTCAGCCACTGAGCTCTAGTCAGCCTATACAGAGTCCATCACTTTAACAAGACCAGCTCTTTCTTACCCAGGGGTAATCAGATGCCAATATTTCTTCAGCTAACTTTGAGTTCTGCTGCCCATTTCCCTAGTTCCATGCTGAGTTTTGTCTGGTTGAGTTTGCACATGCTGAAACCATTGCTGTAGGTTCATATGAGAAGGATCCCAGGAACTGGTAGGATTCTATTTCCATATGGTCATGTGTAGGACAGCAATCCTGGGCTCAGATGTATTTTGAATATATGCAGGCTACCAATCTGTTTAGCACACTAGGTAGACCAAAAGATTCAGGGCATGCTCTGTTTTGGGCTAGCATGGCTCAGAAATCAAGAGTCAGCTTGCTTGTCAGTATGCCCCTCTTCTGTATATGCCCCATGATCTGGGATGATGCATGATGGTATGGAGGTCTAAGATTAGCCCCGGGGAGGTGATTGTCATATGATATAGTGGCTGCCCACTCCAAACCTATTGTGCTGGACAGCTTTAGTGTCAACCTGACACACCTAGGTTGAGGAAGCCTCAATTGGGGAATTGGCTCCATTGGACTGGCCCGTGGCCACGTCTGTGGACTATTGTTTTGATTGTTGGGCAATGTGGGAGGGCCCAGGCCACTATGGGTATTGCCAACTCTGGGCAGGTTGTTTTGTACTGTATAAGATGGCAGGCTGGGCATGGACCAGGGGAGCAAGCCAGTAAGCAGCACTCCTCTATGGCCTGTGCTTCAGCTCCTGCCTCCAGGTTCCTGCCCTGAGTTCCTATCTTGGGCTCCCTGAGTGATTAACTGTGACCCAAGAGTTGTGAGCTGAATAAACCCTTTCCTCCCCAAGTTGGTGTTGGCCAGAGTGTTTTGTCACAGCAATTGAAGACAAGCTAGAACACCTATATAACCTCCCTGTTACATAGAATAAATGGATTTTCACAGATTTTTGCCACTTGATGTGATCCCGGTGCTGCTACTGCATGCATGCTTGATTGTGGGGCCATCAACCCCACAGCCGGCTCTTCATCTCTGATTTTTTGGTGGGAGCCAGCAGATCCACAGATGCATGTTTGGTTATGGGATTATCAGTTCCACAGCTATGTGTTTGGCTGTAGTCCATCAGGTCTGTGCTCATGCCCTCGTCAGCCTGTCCAACTGGGTGTCGGCAGCCCCACAACTGGCACCTTTGAACATATATCTGAAGCAATTTGGTGAGTCTTGGTCATGTGAACTTCCATGATGGAGAGGAAATCTATCCTCTTCTTCTAGGGAGCCTCTTTTCAGGCTTAGTACATTTGGGACACATTGTCTTCCAAGGTGTCCCCTGGCTCTCTGCTGTAAGTATTTTCTCCTCCATAACTATTCTCTTCCAGTGTTTGTGCCAGAAACAAATTAATATCCCTGAGATATTGCAAGCTGGGAGTGGTAGTGCACACCTTTAATCCTAGCACTTGGGAGGCAGAGGCAGGCATATCTCTATGAGTTCAAGGCCAGCCTTGTCTACAGAGTGAGTTCCAGGACAGACAGAGCTTATAGGGAGATGCTGTCTCAAAAATACTAAAAAAAAAGAAAGAAAGAAAAAAAAGAAAGAGAAAGAAAGAAAGAGAAAATGCCCCTTCTTCCACTAATTCTGGGTCACTCCCACCACTGATGAGGCTTTGGCCCGGGAGCCAGAATATGTTGGTTAGATAAATCTTCAGGACTCTCATGACCCTGCTCCTTCCCACAAACCTCCAGTTTCTCCACATTATGGCTAAAATGAACCCACAACTGCCCCTTCGGCTCCCTGAGACCTGACCTATCTGCTCGGTCCTCAGCCTTTTGAGACTCTCTTTCCTCAGTGGGATCATGCATAAGGGTGCCTCCTTCAGATTTTCACCCCAACCCCTTAGATGCTTTTCCTGTGAACATAGCGCTTACTCTGCAGCACCCACTTCTTTAATATCCTCATGACCCTAACTCCATCAAGGATCTCCATGAAGCCATTTCTAGTGATGGTCCATGCTCTCCATACATAGTCTTTTATATAACCTTTCCTTGAGTCTTAATATTGCTCATGATTGGAAACACATGGCCTGGGCTGTTTTAGCACCCAGTGAGTTCTTAAAATGGAAGGCATTTTTAAATGATAAATGTGAACAGTAAGCAGAGCATAATAGCTCTACTGGAGTACAGATTTCTAAGCATAAACTCCAGGAGGAAGCCTGGTTTTGGAGTGACCCAGTAGACCAAGTCTGTAGTTCCCTCCTCAGACATTTGACCAGGTGTGTTTATGCACAACGTGGGTCTGGAGACAGCTCCCTTTCTTGGCGGGGGTATGCCTCCTTTTCCAAATGTAGCAACAGTCAAAGGAGTACTTTCCTCAGTTCCTTATCTGGGTTTCTGAGGCAATAGAAGGGAAGGTCACCAATTATAAAAGAGTCATCTTGCCAGTTCACTCTAAACCACTTAAGGAGTGGATAATAGATAGTCAAAGTGTTGGTAAAAGAGCTTCTGATATGGTGGCTTTGGCACAAGCCTTCTCTCTTCCCCACCTCATCATCCCAAATTTTGGGGGTGTGGTCAAGTGGGTCACTTGCTAGTGGCTTCCCCTTTTGCAGTTGCAGCTCCAGCCCCACCCAGGAGCACCAAGAAACCCTCCACACCTTGTCCAAAGTGCCAGAGGGGATTCCACTGGGCCAGAGATTGCTGCTCTAAATATACTAAGGACAGCACCCCATTAATAAAGCTTTAAACTCTGCCCAGGACAACTCCCAGCCCACAAGAAAAATAGCTTGGACCCTGTCAGTCAACTCAAATGGGACTAGAAGGACCAAAGATCTTTTGGATCTTTCTATAAGCCCTGGATGCAAATTTACATAGGAGACAGGCTTTTAAAATGCTTATTGTATCCTGGAGCAGACAGAACCATCAGTAGAGAGGAACTAAGTGCAGGACATATTGAGACTTCCATTAGTCCCTGGAACACCCCTGTCTTTGTAATTCAGAAGAAATAGCAGGGGAAGTTTCCTATGCTCCTTGGCCATAGGACCATTAGTTCTACAATGAAAAAGATGGGAATTACCCGACCTAGAATTCTTGGTTCTCAGCTAAACCAATGGGTAAACACATTGTCATTCTTGATATTAAAGATTGCTTCTTTTCTATCCCCTGCACCCTGAGGACAGACCTCACTTTACATTTACTGTCCCTTGCAGGAACCACTCCTCCCCAGTGCAGAGATATCAATGGAAAGTCCTGCCACAGGACATGAAAAATAGCCCCACAAACTGTCAAGTTTTTGTTGGTCATGTTCTAAAAACGTTTTCTAAAATCCCAGAGCTAGACATCATTCACTACATAGATGATGTTCTCCTAACTCACTGTGACAGAGAGGTTCTAGTCTCCCTAGACCCACAAGCTTTACTGTCCCTTGAGGCTGCCCATTTAAAGGTCTCCCAGGAGAAAATTCAACTCCCCCCTCCTTACGAGTTTCTGGGGTCAGTTCTAGAGACCACTGATTCAGCGTTACATGGCAATAATTAAACTCACCAGACGTTACCCTTTAACCAGCTCCAAATAGCTTTGGGGGCTATTAACTAGCTGTGCCCATGGCTTCATAGCTCCTCAGAGGACAGTTCTATGACTGCCTGAGGGGCCCTACAGAGCCCTCTTAGCTCCACAGTGTAACCCTAGAAGCAAGTATTATGTTTCTGAGAATCCATGCTGCTCTTCAGAGCACCTTCACTGTTAGATTTTACCCTTCTCTCCCCTTAATGGGGATGACTCTTACTCCAGACCAGGAGACTGTTGAAAAAATATGTAAAGGTTTAAAGGAGCAATTACAAAAACAGCAGATGAGGATTTTTTAAATGACATTATGGTTATATTTCTGTTTATCTGAAAGCAACTATGTTGTTATAATGTGAATCTCTCAATGGGCTCTAGAATCCACCCACCAATTATTTTCAGACTCTGTAATTACTGTATATGGGTGGAGAGTATGTATCCATATTTAGAGTAATATAAAATTGATGGAGGAAAATGTGAATTCCTAAACATAAAAAAAAAGACTGAGAGAAAGATGCAGGATAGTTATGGCAGAATGCATGATCTGGGATGGGGTGGAGTGGGATGGGGGGAAGGGAAAGGGGAATATACCTGAACTGAATTGAAAAATGATGTCTGAAATACACAAAACATCAATAAAAATAAATTAAAAAAAAAGAAGAGGGAGGCCTATACTTCCTCCCCTCATGATTCAGTGTGCAGAGCACTCATTACTAAAAACTTTCTATAGATTTTGAAACCAGACATGATAACCCCAGGTTATATGCATTGGAGCTTTCTGGGAAGGCATAATGAGGCCCCATTTGTACTTTGGGGAGATACAATGGACAATGGAAGGGTCCAGACCCCTGCTAATATGGGGAGAGTGTTTGTATCTTTCCACAGGTAAACTTAGCCCAATAAACCACAAGAAAGAAACAGCAATTTCAAATCAACAAAATTAGAGATAAAAGTGGAAACATCACAAGAGACAACATAAAGATCCAGAACAGTATAAGAGAATAATTTAAATACATATACTCTATTCAATTTGAAAACTTAAAAGAAGTGGATGAATATCTAAAATTATGGAAATCACCAAAGCTAAGAGGCTAAGAAGAAATCCACATGTTAAACAGACCCATAATATATAAGGAAATCGAAACAATACAAAACCTCCCAACTAAAAAAATGCCCAGGCTCAGATGGATTTACAGCAGAATTCTATCAGATATTTAAATAAGTTCTAAAACCCAAATTATTTAAATTATTCAAAAAGATAGAAAAGTGAGAGATTCCCCAAATTCCTTCTATGAAGCCAGCATCAGTCTAATAACAAAACCAGGTAAAGATACAACCAAAAATGAAAGCTATAGACCCATCTCCTTAATGAATGTAGACACAAACATTACAACAAAATACTTGGAAACTGCATACAGGCATGTCAAAATGATCATCCACTATGATCAAGTTGGGTTTATTCCAGAGTTATAAGGATGGTTGAATATATGTAGGTCAATAAATTTCATAAATCATGTAACTGCACTCAAAGACAAAAATCACATAGTCAGTCCAAAATTTACTTATGTTAAAAGTCCTAATGGGAAGATACCTCAACATAATTAAAGCTTTATACACCAAACCCACAGCCCACATAATTTTGAATAGTGAAAAACTGGAAGCATTTCCTTAAAATCAGGAAACTGGCAAGGCCATCCATTATCTCCACTCTTCTAATATAGTGCTTGAAATTCTTGCTAGAGCAATAAGACTAGAGGAGGAAATTAAAGGAATACTAATTTGAAAATAAGAGGTTAAATTATCTCTTTTTGCAGATGACATGCTATTATGTAAGAGGTACAAAAAATTCCACCAGAAAACTCCTAGAAGTGATTAACACTTTCAGTAAAGTGGCAAGTTACAAATTAATCTACAAAAATCAGTAGCCTTACTATATACCAATAACAAGCAATTGGATAAAGAGTACATGGAAATTCTCCCATTCACAATATCCTCAAAAATTTTCAGAATAAATCTGACCAAAGACAGTAATGATTCCTACAATGAAGATATTAAATCTTTGAAGAAAGAGATTGAGGAAGATACCAGAAGATTGAAGGACCTCTCATGCTCATGGATTGGAAGAATTATTTTTGTGAAAATGACCACCCTTCCCAAAGTAATATAAGGATTCAATACAGTCCCAATCAAAATCCCCAAGATATTCTTCACAGAATTAGAAGAAAGAATCACAAGATTCATATGGAAACATAGACAACCCCAGGTAGTGAAAGCAACCATGAACACAAAGAGCAATGCAAGGCTGGTTACTATACCAGATTTCAAACTATGTTACAGAGATACCATCACAAAAAGAGCATGATATTGTCACAAAAATAGACCCATAGATCACTGGAACATAACTGAAGACCCAAATTTGAGTACCCAGTCAGACTCACTAAGATAAAGAGAACAAATGACGCAAAATGCTGGAGAGGATGTGGAGAAAGGGGAACCCTCATTCACTATTGGTAGGATTGCAAACACATGCCGCCCCTGTGGAAAGCAGTGTGGAGAATTCCTGGAAAACTAAAAATGTATATACCATTTGACTCACTTATACCACTCCTTGTCATATACCCAAAGGATTCATCATATTGAAGAGATATTTGCACATCCATGTTTGTTGCTGCTATTTTTTCAATAGGGAAGAGATAGAAACGACTTAAGTGTACTTCAGGTGATGAGTGGATAATAAAAATGTGGTACATCTACACAGTTGAGTTCTACCTAGTGGCAAAGAAAGACAAAATCATGACATTTTTAGGTAAGTGAATGGAAGTAGAAATAAACTTTTGTGGTAAGTGAGGTAACATAGACTCAGAAAAACAAAGGATGTACATTCTGCCTTATTTGTTGATCCTAGCACCAAATGCTTATATGTAAGTATGTATCCTGCTGTAAGTGCAGGAACCTGGTAAATGAAAAGGAACCAGGTAAAGGGAAAGAGGGAACCTGAGAGAGAATAGTAGAAGACGGGTGTTACTAAGGGAGATATGGATAAACTGAGTGTGTTTAAATGGAAGGAAAGAGGGGAGTATAGAAGTAAATTGGGGGATACAGAGAAAAAAGGATCTCAAGAGAGGTGGGACCATAAAGGATTGGTATTATCAAGGGAAAATATGGAAAATGGGGACACTTTAAATGAGGGAAGACATGGAGGGAGGGCTAGAAAGGGAGGGGGAGAGAGCAGAGATAAATAATGCCTAGCTGGTGTAAAAGAACCCAAAGGGATCACATTAGTCTAATAATCTAATGATAAATTAAACATACGACATCTCTATATGAGTCCATGTGCATAGTTGAAGGCTCCATAACAAGGAACAGTGCCAGACAGGAGAAATCTTCCTTTGACTTGAGACTGCTTTTTTCTTTCTTTCTTTTTTTTCTTTTTTTCTTTTTTTCTTTTCTTTGTTTAAAATGGAGCTTTGTTTATCTGATTCTGTCTGCTTCACAGGATTGTACATAAAATTTTAATGTATAGACAGTGATGACTAATGACTTTTTTTCTTTTTAAAGATGCTAGGAGTTAAGACGTGAAGATGAAACCACAAATTCATTCTTTTAGAAGTAGCCTGAACAATAATTTCTTTGAAGATTTATTGTAAGTACGTGTATGTGTATGTCTATATGTGGGTATGTTGGTGTGAATGCCAAAGAAGAAGTAGGCTCCACTGGAGCTGCAGTTACAGGCAATCGTAAACTGACCAATGTTAGGGTTCATTTTGAGGGGAGTATCAGCACAGAGAGGAGAAAATGTCAAGACTCCAATGAAAAGGAAGTCAGGTTTATTTCAGGCATGGAGGGTGACCTGCCTGTGTCAGGATTAGGATGACCAGCCGAGACTACTTTATTCTCAAGGAAGAAAATGGGGATTGAGGACAACAGAAAACATAAATGTGTGTGTGTGTGTGTGTGTGTGTGTGTGTGTGTGTGTGTGTGACCAAAGTACACTAAATACATGTATGAAAATATCACAATGAAATTATTTTTATACTATTAATATGCACTAATAAAGTTTTTAAAAAGAAGTAGCTCCCTTGTTGGTGAATCAGTTTACAGTTAAGCATATATGTATATGTCAAGCTCAAACTGCTTGTTACTGGGAACAAAAAGTCAAGAAAGACATTCTCTGCATTACATTTTCATAGGATAATTGGAAAAACAGGCAACGATCTGTAATGTAAAAAATGGTGAACAGAGTTGAAGGTGGCTTCATGGTACCTACACTTGATGTTCATGCCCTTCCCAGCTCTTTCTCCTTGAGAGTGAATAGGGTCTGTGGCTTTTGAACTTAACCAGGGAAGCAGTGATTAGGTGTGACATTCCTGAATTCATTATGTTACCAAAGATTCTTTCTTGCTGCAAGACTTTGTCTACAAGCTTCCTCTTAGTGTCTTTGAAGGAGGAAGAAACAAGCTGTTAATCTACAAGCAAGTGTATTACACTAACCATTTGAGTGAGCTTGTAAGGAGATCCTGCCCATGGTGTCTCCTGACAAGAATAAATACGTTCTGTTCTTAATACCTTCCCTATGTTCTTAAATAGACATTCAATTGAGCTGTTCCCCAAATCTCAAACTCCAAATGATGTTTCCTTTTGGAAGGCTTTTAAAAATATATTTTATTTATTATTTTTATATTATTTGTACAACTGTATTGCTTCCATGTAGGTAGGTGTACCCATGTCATGTGATGCTCATGAAGTCGGAAGAAGACATCGGATTCCCTGGAACTGGAGTTATGGATGGTTGTTAACTGGAATTTGGGTGCTGGGAATTGAATGAATTCAGGTCCTCTCCAAAGAGCAGCAAGTCCTCTTAACCATGGAGCCATCTCTCTAGGCCCCTTTTGGAAGGTTTTAAGGTTTATTCTGCAGCATAAAAAGCTAACTCAACAGTGCAGAGTTTCTTAGATCATAACCACCCTATAATTTGGTAGGAGTCATGGCATATGCAACAAAATCCATCTCTGGGCCCAGGAAGGATTTCTGGAGAAGGACTCAAAATGGCAGTAGACAGATATGTGGTAAAAGACTGGGATAAGAGGGATGTTGCTTGGAGTTAGCTAGAAGGAATAATATTTGGTCAGAATTAAAACCTTATGTGAACTCAGATGTAGAATTTACAATTGTTTGTTTCCTTTGTATTTTTTTGTATTTTCTAATATTGCTATAACGGTTATGTCTGGCTTAATGTAATGAGAAATGAGAGGAACATTAGTCAGAATTTATAAATAAACTTTTCTCCTTATTGGCTTTTCAAATTTATACGATGGGAAATAACTCATCTAGCTTAAACTGGGGAAGAAGACGTGCTAAGTAATTTGTAAGAAAAACTGATTTCACCTGCAGTGCATGCCGTGTTGTTGGTGGGTGTGGTCCCCCAAAGCTAATATGTTGCATGCTTGGTTCTAGCACAACAGTGTTCATGCTTGGTTCCAGCACAACAGTGTTCAGAAGAGAGGCTTGGATAGTGACTGGATTGTGAGTATCTGGCTTCATCAATGGGTTGTGAGGACTGGATCCCTGAGCACTCTGAAGACACTAATGACATGACAACATTGATGGGAGATAATAGCAAATAAGAGAAGGTGCCTGAAGTCCCTTCAGGATGTAACCTAGATGAGGATACCTTGCCCCAGGCTCTTCTGCTTCTCTCCCTTGCCCCTTCCTGGGTACTAGGCATGATTGGCCTCTTACACATCTTCCAATCACCATACCATTCTGCCTCCTCATAGGCCTTAAGCAGGTGATTTAGGTGACCTTGGACTGAAGCCTGTGACACTGTCAGATTGAATCCTTCTTCCTTGAAGTTGTTTATCACTAGTATTTGTCACAGTGAAGAACTAACTCAGCATGCAGTAGACAATAAGTCCAAATCAATTCTAGTCTTAGAAACCAGCCCAGCAGTAGCAGGAAATAGCTGGCATCCAGCTTCTTGATCTCCTGCTGAGTCCTCCAAGTGCATCTGGAAAGATAAATCTACTTATGTAGTGTGCATGGAGACTGATATATTCCCCGGGGGAAGCATCTTACTTTTGTTTCACCAGAGGCTAACACTGAACCAAAGTGATTTGTATTGCTACTAGATTGTTACTGGCTAAATAGACCATTCAGGCATGGTTCAGGTGAAGCTGAAAGTAAGCTTGAGAGAGAGGGAGAGTAAGAGAGTGAAGTGAGTGGGCAAGATAATTTCTACTTTAGAAAATAAATATACCATGAATAAGTCTGAAATAAACTATAAATTACTTGATTTTTTTCTTCTTTACATAGATCTATAATAAACTTTTTACAGTGGTTTAATAAATTTATTAAAATGTTATACCTCAGGGCCTGGAGAGAGATGGCTCAGTTGTTAAGAGCTCTGGCTGCTCTTGCAGAGGACCAGGATTCAGATCTCAGCACCCACATGGAGGTTAACAACTGTAGTAACTTCCCTTACAGAGGATCTGATGCCCTCTTCTGATCTCTGTAGGCATTGTACATGCATATACATGCAGGCAATACACTCATACACATAAAATAAAAATAATAAAATCCTTAACAATGTTGTTTCTCAGAAATTCAAAAGTTATGAATAATAGTCACTAAGAAATTTTAAATAAGTGTCATTATATCACCACATTTGGGAGTTTTTGACAGTAGGTAACTATAACATGAAATCAGAGTCGGACATGCAGCTCTTTGATGACAATATTTCCTTGTTGTCTTTTTTTAAATCTTTAAAAATTTTTTTTATTATATATATATTTTTGTACAAGATTATGTTACTAATCAGATATAGTCCCGTGTCACCCACCCTACCCCCCACCTCACCAGAGCTCATGCATTCTGCCAAACATGTTTTTCATCTCTTTCTCAGTCTTTCTCAAAATTCTCCATGTAGAAGTTGACTGTTTTGAGCAGAAGTTCACCATTTCAGTCAGTTCTTTGATGCAGTCCTTTCTGTTTTTGTTGTTGTTATTGTTGTTGTTGTTTCCAATATGCATCACTCCCAACTACTTGGACAAAAGCTCAAGGGGCCATGCACAAGAAATACTTACAATGAGGTAATTGGCACTAGAATCCACAGATGAGGGATACCTTTCATCATTTGTTATTCTGGGACTGTGTTACTTCACTTAACATAATATCTTCTAGTTCCATCCATTTACCTGTGAAGCTCATGATGTCAACTTTCTTTACCACTGCATAGAACTCCGTTGTGTAGATGTATCACATTTTCTCTAACCACTCGTCAGTCGAGGGGCACTTGGGTTGGTTCCAGCTCCTTGCTATTGTGAAGAGAGCTGAAATAAACATGGTTGTGCATGTATCTCTACAGTAAGATGAGTCTTGTGGGTACATGCCCAGGAGAGGTATGGCTGGGTCAGGTGGCAAGTTCATTCCAAGTCTTCCAAGGGTTCTTCACACAGCTTTCCATAGTGGCTGTACAAGTTTACATTCCCACCAGCAGTGGATGAGTGTTCGCCTTTCCCCACAACCTCTCCAGCACTTGGTGTCATTTGTTTTCTTGATCCTAGCCAGTCTTATTGGAGTAAGATGATATCTTAGAGTGGTTTTGATTTGCATTTCCTTAATGATTAATGATGTTGAACACTTCTTAAGATGTTTCTCAGCCATCTCTAATTCCTCCCTTGTGAAGTCTCTGTTCAGTTCTTTGCTCCATCTATTGAGTGGGTCATTTGTTTTCTTTCTTTTTTGTTTTTTGAGTAGTTTATATATTCTGGAAATCAATGTTTTGTCAGGTGTTTCTGCGGTGAAGGTTTCCTCCCACTCTGTCAGATTTCTCTTCACTTCCTTAATTGTTTCTTTTGATGTAAAGAAGCTTTTGAGTTTAATGCAGTCAAATTTGTCAATTGTCGACCTTAATTCTTGTGCAGCTGCTGTCTGATTTAGGAAGTCTTTTCCTACGCCTATGTCTTGTAGTCTGCTGCCAAGTTTTTCTTCTATTGCCCTCAGAGTTTGGGGTTTCACATTGAGGTCTTTAATCCATCTGGAGTTGACTTTTGTACAGAGCAAGAGGTAGGGGTTTAATTTCATTCTTCTACAAGTGGTGATCCAGTTTTGCCAACACCACTTGCTGAAGATGCTGTCTTTTCTCCATTGTGTCTTCTTGGACCCCTTGTCAAATATGAGATGGCTGAAATTGTGTGTGCTCAAGTTTGGATTTTCAGTTTTGCTCCATTGGTCAACAGGTCTGTTTTGTGCCAGTACCAAGCTGTTTTTATGACTATAGCCCTGTAGTATAGTTTGAAGTCTGGTATAGAAATCCCACCTGTATTGCTCTTTTCATTCAGAGTTGCTTTGGCTATTTGGGGTCTTTTGTTTTTCCAAATGAAATTAAGGACATTTTTCCAAGCCTGTGAGGAAACTCTTGGGGATTTTAACTGGGATTGAATTAAATCTATACAAGAGTTTGGGTAGAATAGACATTTTTACTACATTAATTTTCCTAATCCATGAGCATGGGAGGTTTTTCCATCTTCTGATGTCTTCTTCAATTTCTCTCTTCAAGGCTTTAAAGTTTTTGTTATAGAGATCTTTGGTGTCTTTGGTTAGGTTTGTTCCTAGGTATTTTATTGTTTTTGAGGCTATTGTGAGTGGGAAGGTCTCCTTGAATTCCTTCCTCAGTTGCTGGTTGTTGGTGTAAAGAAAGGCCACTGATTTTTTTAGGTTAATTTTGTATCCTGCCACTTTGCTGAAGCTGTTAATAATTTCTAGGAGTTTTCTGGTGGCGTTTTTAGCATCCCTTAAGTAAACAATCATATCAACAGCAAATACGGATAGCTTGATTTCCTCTTTTCCAATTAGAACTCCTTTAATTTCCTTTTCTTGCCTTATTGCCCTAGCAAGTATTTCAAGCATCATATTGAAGAGGAGTAGTGAGAGGGGGCAGCCTTGCCGAGTTCCTACCTTTAAAGGGAATGCTTCTGTTGTTTCCCCATTTAGGATGATATTGGCTGTGGATTTCCTGTATATGGCTTTGATTACATTGAGGAATGATCCTTCCAATCCAATTCCCTCTAGGACTTTAAGCACAAAGGAAGGCTTTTTCCATGTCAATTGAGATGATGGTGTGTTTTTTGTCTTTCAGTCCATTTATATGCTCGATGATATTTATTGATTTTCATATGTTGAACCATCCCTGCATCTCTGGTATGAATCCAACTTTATCATGATGGATGATTTTCTTGATATGGGTCTGTATGTGATTTGCCAGTATCCTGTTTCAAATTTTGGCATCTGTGTTCATTAGGAGGATGGGTCTATAGTTCTCCTTTTTGGTTGTATCTTTGCCTGGTTTTGGTAATAGAGTGATGCTGGCTTCATAGAAGGAATCTGGGAGAATTCCCTGTGTTTGTATCCTTCTAAACAATTTCAGATAATAATGGTTGTAAGTGTTTTTGAAATGTTTGATAGAATTCTGCCCTGAAACCATCTGGGCCTGGGTTATTCTTAGTTGGGAGGTTTCTTATTACATCTTCAATTTCTTCACATATTATGGGTCTGTTTAAGCTGTCAATCTCTTCTTGGTTGAGCTTTGGTGATTCCCAGAATTTCAGATATTCATCCATTTCTTCTAGGTTTTCAAACTTGGTAGAGTATAGGTTTTTGAAGTATTCCCGTATGATTTTCTGGATCTTTTGATTGTCATGATATTTCCCTTTTCATCACAGATTCTATTGATTTGGAGTTGTTCCTTCTACCTTTTGGTGAACTGGGCTAGAGGTCTGTCTATCTTATTTATTCTTTCAAAGAACCAACTTTTGGATTCATTGATTTTTTTTTGTATTGTTTTCTTTGTTTCTATTTCATTGATTTCTGCTCTGATTTTATTTCTTCCTGTCTGTTGCATTTAGGGTTCATGTGTTGTAGTCTCTCAAGTGCTTTTAACTGCAGTGTTAAATCGTTCACTCATGCTCTTTCTGTTTTTCTAATGAAGGCACCCAGGGCTATAAACTTCCCCCTTAAGACTGCTTTTAAGGTATCCCATAGGATACCTTTGTTGTGTTGTCTTATCATTGTCATTCAGTTTCAGGAATGCTTTTATTTCTTTCTTTATCTCTTCCTTGACCCATTCATTGTTCAAGAGTGTGTTGTTTATTCTCCATGTGTTCTTATAGATAGCAGGGCTTATCCTGGTGTTGATATTGAGCTTTATTGCACTGTGGTCTGATAGAATGCATGAAATTATTTCAATCCTTTTGCATTTGTGGAGGTTTTTTCTGTGTCCCAGTATGTGGTCTATTTTGGAGAATGTTTCCTTGGGGTGCTGAGTAGAAAATGTATTCTCTAGTATTAGGGTGGAATATTCAGTAGATGTCTGTGAGGTCCATTTGGTATATCATATAGTTAAGTTCAGATGTCTCTCTGTTTATTTTTTGTTCTGTTGACCTGTCCAAAGGGCACAGTGGGGTATTGAAGTCCCCTACTATGAGTGTACTGGAGTTAGTCTGTGACTTGTGGTCCTGGAGAATTGTCTTTATGAATATATTCATAATTGTGAAATCTTCTTGGTGAATTGTTCCTTTGATAGAAATGTAATGGCCTTCTTTGTCACTTCTGATTTCTTTTACTTTGAAGTCTATTTTGTCTGATATGAAAATAGCAACACCTGCTTTCTTTTTGGTACCATTTGTTTGGAATATTTTTTTCCTTCCTTTCACTTTAACGTGGTACCTGTCCTTGAAGGTAAGATGTGTTTCTTGTAGATAGCAATTCTATGGGTTCTGTTTCCTAATCCAGTCTCCCAGTTTATGTCTTTTGATTGAGGAATTTAGTCCATTAATATTTAAGGTTATGACTGATAGGTTTGTGTTGCTTCCTTTTGCCTTATCATCCATTTGCGGTTTGGGTTTAGGTTTCTACTTCTGCAGTTATGCTTTTATTGATTTCTCTTTCTAGGTGCCTGGGGTTGGTTGCTCCTTTCTTCTGTTCTTTGAATTGCTTCAAGTATTCTCTGAAGGGTTGGTTTTCCGGACATGTATTCTTTCAACTTGTTTATGTCATGGAAGGTTTTTCTCTCTCCTTCAACTATAATTGACATTTTTGCTGGGTATAGTAACCTGGGTTGGCATCTATTGTCCTTTAACACTGGGAATGCTTTGCTCCAGGTTCTTCTTGCTTTCATAGTTTGCACTGAGAAGTCAGTTGTAATTCTGATAGGTTTCCCCTTATAGGTCACTTGTTGTTTTTCTCTTGTGGCTTTAAGGATTTTGTCTTTGTTTTGGGTGTCTAGCATTTTAACTATGATGTGGCGTGGAGAATTTCTTTTCTGATCTTGTCTGTTTGGAGTTCTATGTGCTTCTTGTATTGGTATTGGTTTGTCCTTTTTTAGTTTGGGGAAGTTTTCATCTATTATTCTGTTGAAGATCTGATCAATACCTTTCTCTTGGGATTCTTCTCCTTCCTCTATTCCTATGATGCGGAGGTTTGATCTTTTCATAGTGTCCCACAGCTCCTGGTTGTTCCACTTTTGTGTATTTTTAAATTTTTCATAATCTTTCCTTGAGGTTTTTAGTTGTTCTGTGTTATCTTCCAGGTCTGATATTCTTTGTTCTGCTTCCTCCATTCTGCTTCTAAGGCTTTTTCCATTCCTTTCATCTTGATTGGATGAGTGTTTGATTTCCTTTTTCATTTCCTCTTCTGATTTCTTTAGTATTTCCACTTCCTTTTGGAGCTTCTCAATCTCTTCTTGTAGTTCTTTGCTTCACTGGTTGGTTTCCTTATCTTTTTCAACATGGGATATTTTCAATGTTTCCACTTCCTTCTGGAGTTTGTCATTCTCTCTCTCTAGGTACTTCTTGAGTTCTTCACTCTCTTTTCTTAATTCTTTGATTTGCTCTTTATAATCTTGTACTTCTTTAAGTATGTTCACAATTGTGCTTCTAATATCTGTTTCTTGGACCATCCCCAGGGGGATCCCAGTAGGAATCTTCCACAGGGTTGATAGAGCTTGGTGTGGGATTATCCTACATCTTTCCCATGTTGTCTCTTCTTTGTGTCCCTGGCATATGAGCTTCTCCTTGCCTGTATTCCAATGTGAATCCCAAATGCCTCTTCACTGTGTTGAAGGCTTGCTTTGCTTGCATCCTTCAAATGCCTTCCTTGTTTGTTTGATTGATTTGTTTTTCTCCTTACTCCTTGCTTATGGAGTGTTGACCTCTTTAATCTCTAGGCTTTCTACTGGAAGTCCAACTCACTCTTCCCTTTCTGTTCTGAAGTTTCTCCAAAGAATCCACTTGGACACTCCTTTCTTTAGTAATCACAGTTGGCAGGGGGGAGGGGTTCTCTTTAACCCGAGCCCTGCTACCTGTGCTTCAGGTGGTCTTGGGAGATCCCCTCCTTGTCTTTTGAGGCAGGATCTTGTTTTATATTCCAGGCTAGTTCTGAACTCACAATTCTCTTGTTTTTACATGTTAATTGCTAGGTTTGTAGAGTGTATCACCATTCCTGGCTTAGAGTGCAGTTTTAGTAAATTAAAAAAATATATTATTTTTATTTTTTGTGTATGAAAATATTCCCTCTAAGCATGTAAGTGCACCCATGCTGTGCAGTGCTCATGAAGGTCAAAGGAGGGTGTTGGTTCCCCTGGAATTGGAGTTACAGATGGTTGTGAGCAACATGTGGGTGCTTTGAATTGAACCTGGGTGCTAGGCATCTGCAGCCAGGGCTCTTAACTTCTGAGCCATCTCTCCAGTCCCATAAATAGACTTTTTAATCACAGATTGCTAGAAAATAATTTCTGTGTATTTGATCCTTTTTCACTTTGAGTCACATAGAAACATTTTGAGAAAACCACATGACAAGCTGTGATTCTGCCTTTAATGTCATTTGCTGAATCTCCTCTGATAACTATCTAGGCAGTTACAACTTCACATCTAAATTTTGCAGGGGGAAGTGGCCATGATGCATGTAGTCACAAGAAGAAAATCAATTACACCAAACATTTGAATGAGCTTATGACCTTCCTGGGCAATGTCCTTGTATCAAAATTAGAATAATATTTCTAAAATGAATGGATTTTCAGTCAGGCACATTATTGAAACTTGGCCTTCTGTCATATTTTCAAACAAGTTCAATTCCTTTGAATCTCTCTCTCTCTCTCTCTCTCTCTCTATATATATATATATATATACACTCTCTCTATATATATCTTAAATACTTCTATTCATGTGGATTATTGACAGTATAAATAAGAAACTGTTATGTAATTTTAATCAATAAATATAATATCTAGGCATTAACAATTCCCTTTGATTTCTTCCCATTTGAATCAGTGTAAATACAGGAGGTCTATATTTTCTGAAAGGCACCTAGGGACATAGAGAAGAATACACCTAGGGACAGAGAAGACTATACCTAGGGTCAGAGAGAAGACTATACCTAGGGACAGAGAGGGCTATACCTAGGGTCAGAGGGAAGACTATACCTAGGGACAGAGAGAAGACTATACCTAGGGACAGAGAAAACACTATACCTAGGGACAGAGAGAAGACTATACCTAGGGACAGAAAAAACACTATACCTAGGGACAGAGAGAAGACTATACCTTGGGCCTCATCCAGTTTTCTCTGTATTTCCTGAGTGGGCGAGTTACCTAAGTTGTTTTTATTTTGTTGTTTTGTTTGTTTTAGAATATACTTATTCTATTTTTTTAAATTTCTGACATGAGTACTATATTTACATAACTTTGACTCCTCCCTCAAACCCTTTCAATGTCTCCATCCCTCAATTTCATGACTTCTTTAATTATTCTGAGTCCATTTGGTGGCTCCTTCATACGTATGTTTATGGTTGGGCATGGGATTATATAACCTATCAGGAGCTCATCCATACAGAAAACTGATTCTCCCTCTCTCTGTAAAATGCAGGTACTGAGAATTTAATGAGGGAGAAAAGGTAAATAAGGGTCCTTGCCAGGGATTATTCTAAATGCTAATGAAGATTAACAAACAAAGTAGTACACAACTGTAAGGAGCTTAAAACATCAATGCAGATAAAAGCAGATGATGTGGAATAGACATTCTTTAAACATATTTTCATTTTATTACATTTTCCTTAAAACTCATCAGAATTTGACTTAGAAAATTTCAAACAGAAACTGAAGACAAGTTTGATAATAGTGGCTAATACTTAGGAATATAAGCATTAAGAATATATTGTTTGAAAATAAAGTAACTTAGTAGAGCAACTTTGGAGATTCCAGTTTCCTTAGACTAGAAGTAGCAAAACATCATGGGAAGGCCTGTCCATTGGAAGTATGTAGTTGTAATGTCAGATCCAAGGTTCATTATCATTGTGACAAAAATATGAGCAGGACCTTTATTTGTCAGTGCTGTAGATGAAATAAGAGACATGCCACTAGATATTCCTTAAATTCTGATGCATTCCCTTGTTCCTTCCCAGCATAAAGAAGGCAGTGCACCGGCCCACCAGTATGACAAAAGCTGGGGAAATCATCCTGATCTCATTAACTTGAAAACAGTCTTATGATTCTTGTTGGGTTCTTTTCTGAGGAGACTATCTTGTGAAATTTACATGGATATTTAAATTTTTATGTATACATTTACATATTTTAAATTAAGATTGACTCTCTTTTCTTGGATAAAGTCAGAGTTGACCTTGATGGTCTTTAATGAAGTTTACAGAAAAGATTTTACATGGATTTCAACATTTTGCCAGCATTTACTAAAAGTGCCTTGCATTTCCTTAATAATAATAAAATAGTAATAATAAAAATAGTACGATAAAGTATCTCCAGGCATGGTGGCTCATGCCATTTAATCTTAGCACTCTGGAAGGCAGAGGCAAACTGATTTCCATGGGATTGAGGCCAGCCTGGTCTACATAATGAGTTCCAGGCCAGTTGTGCCTATAGGAAAACTCTGTCTCAAAAAAAAATCTTTTGTGACTACATGTCAAAGATAGCTATGATATATTTGCCTTGATAGCTTGACATTCTGAGATACTGGCTATTCATTAAGGTCCTAAAGTATGAAAGTATGCTAAGAATGTTTAGGTACTGGGGCTGGAGAGATGGCTCAGTGGTTAAAAGCACTGACTGCTCTTGCAGAGGACCTGGGTTAGATTCCCAGCACCCACGTGGTGGCTAAGAACTGTCTTTGACTCCAGTTCCAGGGGAATCAGACACCCTCTTCTGACCTCCGCAGCATTGCATGACACGGGTACACCAACCTACATGAAGACAGCACATTCATACACATAAAAAAAAAGAATACAACGAAACCATCTGAAGAATATAAGCAAAGCCAGCCTTCAATTCAACAAAGAAACACATGAGCTTCACACTAGAATCACAAAGAACAAAAGAAATACAAATGCGAAAAGCACAATGAAAAAAACAGTAAAATGAAAAGCTCAAACGATAAGCCAAAATACTACCAGTCCTGTGGAAGACTCCTATATCGAGGACTCCCTAGATGTAACTTAGGATATAGATCTTAAAAGAACTATTATAAACATGATTAAGAAATTAAAGATTTGAAAGAATTTAAAGAACAAACATACAAACAAATGAAACTAAAAGAAGATAAGGATAAATTAAAGAAGATAATCATAAACTGCGGAATGAAATCACAAAATATATAGAAATATTGAAGAAAATTCAAGCTGAAATTAAAAAAAAAAAGAAGTGGAACTCTCAACAAACCATTTGGAAAGAATGGGAGAAAGTCTCAATAATAGAATGTATGAAGCAGAAAATAAATATCAAGACTGGAAGACAACATGGAAGAACTGGATCACTCAACAAAAATTATGAAAAATGAAAAAAATACAAGAATGGAATAACCAGGAACTCTGGAACACCATGAAAAGACCAAATATACACATCAAAGATATAGAGGAGGGTGAAGAATCCCAGGATAATGGTGTTGACCAGGTCTTAAACAGAATGGTAGACCTAATTGTAAAGCAAACTGAGCAACGTTAATGTGATTAAAAAAACAAAACAAAACAGAATGGCAGAAGAAAATTTTCCCAAAGTAAAGAAAGACTTACTTATACAAATACAACAAACTCATAGAACACCAAGTAGACAGAACCAGAAAATAGATTGCCCATGCCATAAAAACACTATGTGTTCAAAACAAGGGATAATGAAAGCAGAAACTCCACCCCTTCCAAACACACACACACACACACACACACACACACACACACACACACACACACAAGAAATCACTTATAAAGGGAAACCTATCAGAATTACAGCTGATTTTTCATTGCAAACAATGAAAATCAGAAGAGCTTGGCCTAAAATATTCCCAGTTTTGTTTTAAAATAATACATTTATTGATGTTTTGCGTATTACAGATATCATTTCTCAGTTCCATTTAGACACATTCCCCCTTCCTCCCCCCCACCCCAGATCATGCATTCTGCCATAAATGTCTTTCATCTTTCTCTCAGTCTTTTTAAAGTTTTTCTCTGAAAAGGTCCATGTTTGGGGCAGAATTTAACTGTCAGTCTGTTCTTTGACCCATTCCCTATGTTGGTGTGGTTACATCTCCATTGTATTGCTCAAATATATGCCTGTATAAATGTCATACATGTACCAGAGTTATATCCTCCAGGAATAAACTTTATCTTAATTCAAATATATGTTTAAGAGTTCACATTTTTTCCTTTTAATTTTATATCACTCTAAAATATGGATATATACTTTTCATCCATATACATTAATTACCATGTCTGAAAATATGTGGCAAGTTAACTCTAGGGCTCATTAAGAGATTCACCTTATAACATCACAGTTGCTGTCAGATAGAAAGAGATATAACAATAACATCGCTCAGCTTGTCTTTCAATGGGGGATTTGGTGCTAGCGTCCACAGGGAAGCCATTCCCCATTTGTTTCTTTGGGACTGTTACTTCACATGGCATAATGGCTTCGAGTTACATCTATTTGCCTACAAAGTTCATGATGTTTTCTTTCTTTACCGCTGCATAGAAACCCATTGTGTAGATGTACCACATTTTTCTTATCCACTCATCAGTTGAGGGGCACCTAGGTTGCTTCCAGCTTCTTGCTATAGTGAACAGGGCTGCAATAAACATAGATGTGCATGTATCTTTGTAGTAGGGTGAGTCTTGTGGGTATATACCCAGGAGTGGTATGGCTGGGTCAGGTGATAGGCTCATTTTGAGTTTTCTAAGGGTTCTTCACACTGCTTTCCACAGTGGTTATATGAGCTTACATTCCCACCAGCAGTGGATGAATGTTCCCCTTTCCCCGCAACCTCTCCAGCATTTCTTGATCTTTCTTGATCTTGGCCAGTCTTATTGGGGTGAGATGATATCTGAGAGTAGTTTTAATTTGCATTTCCTTAATTATTAATGATACTGAACACTTTTTGAGGTGTTTTTCAGCCATCTTTACTTCCTCACTGGTGAAGTCTCTGTTCAGCTCTTTACTCCATCTTTCGAGTGAGTCATTTGTTTTCTTCCTTCTGTTTTTTGAGGAGTTTGTATATTCTGGAAGTTAATGCTGTGTCAGATGTATCACTGGTGAAGGTTTCCTCGCACTCTGTGGATTTTCTCTTCACTTCCCTGATTGTTTCTTTTGTTGTACAGAAGCTTTTGAGTTTAATGAGGTCCCACCTGTCAATTGTTGACCTTATTTCCTGTGCAGCTGCTGTCTGATTTAGAAAGTCTTTTCCTATACCTGTCTTTTTTTTTTTTTTTGGTCGTTTTGAGACAGGGTCTCCCTGTAGCCCCAACTGGCCTGGAACTCACTCTGTAGATCAGGCTGGCTTTGAACTCACAGAGATCCACCTGCCTCTGGTCCCAAGTGCTAGGATTAGAAGCATGCACCACCATGCCCAGCTTTTATTTTAACATTTTTAATTTTTATTCTATGTATATGAGTATATTGCCTGTATGTGTGTAAGTGCACCTGTGTTGTGCAGTGCTCACAGAGGTCAGAAGAAGGTGTTGGATCCCCTGGAACTGGGGTTATGGATGATTGTTAGCTGCCATGTGGATGCTGCAAATCAATCCCAATGCCTATGTATTATAGGTTGCTGCCAACTTTTTCTTCTATCACCTTCATTGTTTCAGGTTTCACATTGAGGTCTTTGATCTATTTGGAGTTGATTTTTGTACAGGGTGAGAGGTAGGGGTTTAATTTTGTTCTTCTACATATGGTGATACAGTTTTGCCAGCACCATTTGCTGAAGATGTTATCTTTCCTCCAATGAGGTTTTTGGCCCCCTTATCAAATATGAGGTAGCTGAAATTATATGAGCTCACGTTTAGATCTTCAATTTTGCTCCATTGGTCAAAGGGTCTGTTTTTGTGCCAGTACCAGTTTGTCTTTATGACTATAGCCTTTTAGTAGAGCTTGAAGTCTGGTAAGGTGATCCCCCTGTATTGCATTTTTCATTCATGGTTGCTTTAGCTATTTGGGGTTTGTTTTTCCATATGAATTTGAAGATATTTTTTCCAAGTCTGTGAAGAAACTCATGGGGATTTTAATTGGGATTGCGTTGAGTCTGTATATTAATTTGGGTAGAATGGACTTTTTACTATATTACTTTTTCCAATTCATGAGCATGAGAGGTTTTTCCATCTTTTGATGTCTTCTTCAATCTCCATCTTCAGGGGTTTAAAATTTTTGTTGTAGAGATCTTTAATGTCTTGGTAATGGTTTGTCCCCAGGTATTTTATTTTTTTGAGGCTACTGTGAGTGGGAAAGTCTCTTTATATTCCTTCTTCAGTTGCTTGTTGTTGGTGTAAAGAAAGGCTACTGATTTTTTTAGGTTAATTTTGTATCACTGTAACTCTAATTGTTTCTAGTTTTCTAGTGGAGTTTTTAAGCATCTCTCAGGTAAACTATCATATAATCTGCAAACAGGGATAGTTTGACTTCCTCTTTTCCAATGAGTACTCCTTTAATTTCCTTTTCTTGCCTTATTGCCCTAGCAAGCATTTCAAGCACTATGTTGAAGAGGAGTGGTGATAGGGGGCAGTATTGTTGGGTTCCAGACTTTAAGGGGAATGGTTCTAATTTTTCTCCATTTAGGATGATGTTGTCTGTGGGTTTATTGTATATGGCCTTGATTACATTGAGGAAGGTTCCCTTCAGTCCAATTCCCTCTAGAACTTTAAACATGAAGGGATGCTGGATTTTGTCAAAGGCTTTCTCTGCATCAATTGAGATGATTGTGTTATTTTTGTCTTTCAGTCCATTTATGTGTTTTATGATATGTATTGATTTCCGTATGTTGAACCATCCCTGCATCTCTGATATGAATCCAACTTGGTCATGATGGATGATGTTTGTGATGTGGATCTGTGTGCAATTTGCAAATATTTTGTTTAGAATTTTTGCATCTGTGTTCATTACTGACATGGGCCTATAGTTTTCTTTTTTGGCTGTGTCTTTGCCTGTTTTTGATATTAGAGTGATGCTGACTTCATAGAAGGAGTTTGGGAGATTACCAATACATCAAATGAACCTCAGGGATATCTATCGAATATTTCACCCAAACTCCAGAGCATATATTTTCTAGTCAGCACCCCATAGAACATTCCTCAAGATCAACCACATACTGGGAAACAGAAAACACCTCTACAAATACAAATGCCTTGAAATAATTTCATGCATTTTACCAGACCACAGTGCAATAAAGCTCAATATGAACATCACAATAAGCCTGAGAAGCTACAAGAAAACATGGAGACTAAACAACACAATCTTCAATAATGAATGGGCCAGGGAAGAAATAAAGAATGAAATAAAAGTATTCATGGAACTAAATGAAAAAGACAATAAATACAACAAAACAAAACCTGTGAGATATTTTAAAAGCAGTCCTAAGAGGGAAATTTATAGCACTAAATGCCCACATTAAAAAAACAAACAAACCAGAAACAGAAAGAGAACAAATAAATGATCTAACACTACAGCTAAAAACACTTGGGAGACAGCAACTAATGAACCCTAAACCCAACAGACAGGAAGAAATGAGAAAAATCAGAGCAGAAATCAATGAAATAGAAACAAAGAAAACAATACAAAAAAAATCAATGAATCCAAAATTTGGTTCTTTGAAAGAATAAACAAGATAGACAAACCTCCAGCCCAGTTAACCAAAAGAAAGAAAGAGCAACTCCAAATTAATAGTATTCCTGATGAAAAGGGAAGCATCACAACAGATAAAGAAAAGATTCAGCCAATCATACGAGAACACTTCAAAAACCTATACCCTACTAAGTTTGAAAACCTAAGAGAAATGAGTGAATATCTGAAATCCTGGGAATGAGATTGAACGAAGCTTAACCAAGAAGAGATTGACAGTTTAAACAGACCCATAACATCCGAGGAAATTGAAGATGTAATAAAAAAACCTCCAAACTAAAAAAATCCCAGGCCCAGATGGTTTCAGAAAAGAATTCTGTAAAACATTTACAGAGGTCTTATGACCATTACAACTTAAACAATGTAGAAGGATACAAACAGGGTGATATCTCAGTTGTATGTGACTATATATGTCAACCCAGAAAATTTTATCCAGCAAAAATGTGTATTATAATTTTAGGAGAAAGGAAAATATTTCATGACATAAATAGGCTAAAAAAAATTCTTGTCCAGAAAGCCATCCCTTCAGAGAATACTTGAAACAATACAAGGAGCAGAAGGTAGTAATGACTATACCCAACCAGCAACAGAAAATACTTAATGAAGGTACTATTGTGGAAATACAAACCTAGAACAAGAATGCACCAGAACTCAAAATGGTAAGAAGTAATATAAACCTCTCAGTAATAACTATAATAAAATATCAATGGCTGTTTCCTTTCATGGGCTGACAGTTTGTCCAGGAATAACCTTTCGATCCTACTAATGAAGAACAAGCAATTAGATATGTAGGTATTTAAGCAGCACTAATAGTTATGGTAGGTTACTTTAGCATAGACACATGTTTGGATATGTTAATCCATGAATTACAATTTTCCCCCCTGTTAAATATGACAGGGTCTTACTGTGGGCTTATAACATCTCCTACCCTGTAAAGGATGTAAGCTTGGGCAATCGATCCATGGGTTTTTCTCGGCAGGGGAGAGCCATACCAAAAGGAAAACAGCCAGAATTGACCAGATTCCAGGACAACAGCTCCAGAAAGAGTGGACTGTTTTACCTCTCATCCACCTGTGCCCCTTTTCTAAGCCTAGGGAACAACCTGCGGAAGAGGGGGCGTGGTAGAATGTAAGGGCTGCGATTGGGGTGAATGGTGAAACTACAGCAATGTAGTCTGGACACTCATTTGATCAACTTGATTGAACAAACAACCTGTCACCCCCCACTGGATGGTGGGGCTGTAGGTGTTTGGGCACAACAGCCTGCAGATAGGTTTTGCATGAAGGATGCTTGTACTCATGGATTATCACTTATAGCTAAAAATGAAAAAAAAAACTGAGAGAAAGATGCAGGACAGTTATGGCAGAATGCATGATCTGGGATGGGGTGGGGGTAGGGGGGGGAGGGAAAGGGAAATAAGCCTGAACTGAATTGGAAAAAATGTATGAAATGCACAAAGCATCAATAAAAACTAATTTAATTAGAAAAAAAAATTGTAAAACTTAAAAAAAATATATCAATGGACTGAATTCTCTAATTAAGAGGCACAGACTTGTAAAATGGATTATGAAACAAAACCCATCTTTTCGTTGTTTACAAGAAACCCATCTCACCTCTAAAGACAGGCATTATCTTTTTTTTAAATTTTTTATTTATTTCTGTATGTGTATGAATGTACTGTCTGCATGCAAGTCTGTGCACCTGTGTAGTGCAATGCCGCGGAAGTCAGAAGAGGGTATCGGATTCCCCTGGAACTGGAGTTGTCCTGGAATTGGAGTTTCAGACGGTTCTCAGCCGCCATGTGGGTGCTAGGGATCGAACCCGGGTCCTCTGTAAGAGTTGTCTGTGCTCTTAACCGCGAGGCCATCTGTCCAGCCCCGACAGGCATTATCTTAAGGTGATTGAATAAAAAAATATTTCAAGAAAGTGGCTCTAAGAAACAAGCAGGATTTGCTATTCTAAATCAGATAAGATAGATTTCAAACTAAAACAAATCAGGAGAGATGAAGAGAGTCACTTCCTTCTTATCAAAGGAACAATTAACCAAGAAGATATCATAATTGTGAACTTATTCACACCAAACTCTGGTGGGTCACACTTCATAAACACAATTTTACAGGACTTTAAGGCACAGATTGATTCAAGTACACTAGTAGTAGGGGACTTCAGTGCCCCAGTGCGTCCATTAGACAGGTCAACTGGGCAAAGAATAAACAGAGATATCTGAACTGAACAATACCATATACTAAACGGACCTAACAGTCATCTACTGAGTATTTCACCCAAATACCAAAGAATATACTTTCTATTTAGCACCACATGGAACCTTCTCCAAAATCAATCACATATTGGGACATAGAACAAATCTCAACAAATACAAAAAATTGAAATAATTACATATATTCTATTAGAACATAATGAATAAAGCTTAACATCAACACCAAAAGAAGGCCTAGTAAATACAGGAACTCATGGAGTCTAAACAACACACACCTGAACAATGAATGGGTCAAGGGAGAAATTAAGAAAAAAATAAAAGTATTCTTGGAATTAACCCAAAATGACAATGCAACACAACAAAATATTTGAGACATTTTATAAGTAGTCCTAAGAGGGAAATTTATAGCTGTAAGTGCCTAGGTTAAAAAAACAAAAACAAAAACAGAAAGCACAAATAAATGACTTAATCTTGCAACTCAAAATACTTGAAAGACAACAAATGAATCCAACCCCCCTCCAAAAAAAAAAAAGAAAAAACAAGAAGAAATAACAAAAATCAGAGCAGAGATTAATGAAAAATAAAGAAAAAAAAAAAAAAAACAAAAATACACAGAATCAATGAATCCAAGAGCTGGTTCTTTGAAAGGATAAACAAGATAGTCAGATCCTTAGCTAGCTAACCAAAAGAAAGAAAGAACAATTCCAAATCAACAAAATTAGAGATGAAAGGGGGAAATGTTACAGCAGATAATAAAAGATCCAGAACAGTATGCGGGAATACTTTAAAAATCTATACTCTATTAAATTTATAAACCTAAAAGAAATGGATGATAGCCTGGCATGGTGGCACAAAACTTTAATCCCAGCAGTCAGGAGGCAGAGGCAGGCAGATCTCTGTGAGTTCAAGGCCAGCCTGGTCTACATAGAGAGCTCCAGGCTAGCTGGGACTAAAAGGAGACCCTGTCTCAAAAATACCAAAAAAGAAATGGATGAATATCTGAAATAATAGAACTCACCAAAGCTCAACTAAGAAGCGATCAACAATTTTAACAGAGCCAAAACATATGAGGAAATTAAAACAGTAATACGAAACCTCCCAACTCAAAAAAAGCCCAGGCCCAGATGGATTTGCAGCAGAATTGTATCAGACATTTAAAGAGGACCTACAACCAATACATTTTAAGATATGTTAAAGGATAGAAGAGGGACATCTCCCAAATTCTTTCTATAAAGCTAGCCTCACTTTAATACCCAAACCAGGCAAACTTACAACTAAAAAAGAAAACTATAGATGCAAAAACCCTCAACAAAATTCTTGCAAGTTGCATACAGGTACACATCAAAAAGATTATTCACCAGGATCAAGTTGGTTTTGTTCCTGAGATGCAGGGATGGTTCAACATATGTAAATCAATAAGTGGCATAAATTATACAAATGGAGTCAAAGACAAAAACCACATTGTCATCTCAATTGATGCAGAAAAGGCCTTGGATAAAATACAACATACCTTTATGTTTAAAGTCCTAGAGGGAATTGGCCTGGAGGGAACACTGTTTAACATAATTAAAGCTCTATTCAACAAACCCACAGCCAACATCATCTTAAATGGTAAAAAACTAGAAGCATTCCCCTGAAAGTCAGGAATCAAACAAGGTTGCCCACTATCTCCACTTTTTTTTTTAAAATATAGTGCTTCAAACACTTGCTAGAGCAATAAGGCAAGAGAAGGAAACTAAAGGAATACTAATTGGAAAAGAAGAGGTCAAATTATCCCTTTTTGCAGATGACATGATATTATATCAAAGGGATGCCAAAAATTCCACTAGAAAACTTCTAGAAATGATTAACAGTTTCAATAAAGTGGTAGGTTTCAAAATTAATCTACAAAAATTACTAGCCTTCCTATATGCCAAGATGCAATTGGAGGAGTACATGGAAACTGTTCCATTTACAATAGCCTCAAAAAGAATATAATATCTCAGAATAAACTTGACCAAAGATATTAAAGATCTTTAGAATGAAAACTTTAAATGTTTGAAGAAGGAGATTAAGGAAAATATCAGAAGGTAAAAGGAACTCCCAAGCTCATGGATTGGAAGAATTAATATAATAAAAATGACCATCCTTCCCATAGGTGTAGGAGAAGACTTTCTAAATCACAGCAGTTGTGCAGGAACTAAGGTCAAGAACCAACAAGTGGGATCTTGTTAAACTAAAAAGCTTCTGTATAGCGAAAGGAACAAAGAAGTGAAGAGAAAACCCACTGACTGGGAGGAAATCTTCATCAGTGATAAGTCTGAGAGGTTTAATATCCAAAATATATAAATTCCTCAAAAAATGAAGTTCCAAGAAAATAAATGATGCAATTAAGAGATGGGCTAAAGATATAAACAAAGGCTTCTCAAGAAAAGTCAGAAACACTTTAAAAAGTTTTCAACATTGTTAGTAATAAAGGAAATGCAAATCAAAACAATTTTAAGATTTCATCTTACACTGGTTTAAGACTAGCTATGGTCAAGAAAACAAAGGACACCAGTTGTTGGAGAGGATATGGAGAAAGGGGAACACTTGTTCACTGCTAGTGGGATTGCAAACTTGTGCAATCTCTATGGAAAGTGGTGTGGAGAATAATTGTATTGTTTATTTTCTTGGGCCTTTGATTTTTTGAGTAATTTATATATTCTGGATGTTAAACCTCTGTCAGATGTATCACTGGTGAATATTTCCTCCCAGTCTATGGGTTTTCTCTTCACTCTTCAGAGACTAAAACTATCATTTGACCTAATTTTACCACTCCTAGGCATACACACAAAGAATTCTTCCTATAGCAAAGATACATGAACAACCATGTTTATTTCTGCTCTTTTCACAATAGCAAAGAGCTAGAAGCAGCCCAGATGTCCTCAACTGATGAGTGGATAATGAAGAGGTCATGCATTTATACAGTGTAGTTCTATGGAGCAGTGAAAAAAGATGACTTCATGAAATTTGTAGGCAAATGGATGGAACTGGAGGCTGTTATGCTGAATGAGGTGACACAGACTCAGAAAAACAAGTGAGGTGTGCTATCTCTCATTTGTTGTTTCTAACAATAAATCTGTAGGTCTAAGTTAAAATGAGTAACTTGTCAGTAAAGATAATATCAAATGTTTGTTATTGCTATAGATATAGCGTGAAACACATGTCTCTATTTTTGACATCTAAGATTTAAGACACTAAAGTTGAGAACAGTTAGGAGATGAACTAATTTCAACAAAAGGTATTACTACTTATATCATGGTATATAATGTCTATATTAAAAGTAACTAATGGGGGGCTGGAGAGATGGCCTAGCGGTTAAGAGCGCCGACCGCTCTTACAGAGGACCCGGGTTCGATTCCCAGCACCCACATGGCGGCTGAGAACCATCTGAAACTCCAGTTCCAGGGGAATCCTACACCCTCTTCTGACCTCTGCGGCATTGCATGACACGGGTGCACAAACTTGCATGCAGACAGTACATTCATACACATACAGAAATAAAATAAAAAAAAAATAAAAGTAACTAATGGGATCACAAATATATAACATCAATTTACTATTCTACTAAGTACATATGGTCTCTTTCTACTTACTGTTTACAGTCTTTTGAAACCTGAGGCAAAGTTTTTAGTAACCTACTTGCTGATAAATAAATCATTGTGTGTGCTAAGACTCTTAAATCACAATAGGGTTCCTGATCCTTAAAGATAGTAGTTAATTTAAAAGAATGATTACTTCTGCTCCAGGGTGCAATCCATTTCTGCATTTAGATATGTTTTATTTGACCACCAGGTAAAACATCTTTGGAGTGAACAGACAGGCTTTTTGCCAACCCTATGTAACATATCTCTGAATATGTGGAGAAAACTGGTCCTCTAAAATGTAACATAACACTTGCAAAGACATCTATGAGTTTATACTTTATACTTTATAGTAGTATATTTAAAACAACTGTTCCATATATGTATATATATATGAATAAATGTTGAATACTTATTAAATTTTAATAACTAGGGGTAAATATCTTTGTAAATGTTATTCTCATGGCATGAACAAAAAGCCTTTTGTATAAGATAAAAATGAATGTTTATTTCCAGAATAGATAATAACATGCTTAAGCTAATTAGGGATACAGAATTGCCCTTAATATTCAATACACTCCTACCTCATATTGGAATTCCAGATATAGCTATGAGATTAAATGGACACAGATTTCCTCCATGTTTCCTTGTATTATATAAGTCTTAACTCTGACATTTACTTTCCCTATAAGAAGACTATTTGGCTCGGGAAAAGCTGGGTTCTAATTCCTTGAACCAGCAGTATGCAGTCCAGAAGGTGATAGTCTGACTGGGCATGGTAAACTCTTTCTACAGATATCCTGTCTACAGATATGTGATACAACTCCTGCCTTCTGGAAAACTATAAACCAGGAACAAGAGAGGGAAGCAATATGCCTCCTCCCTCCAGGATGCAATTTTGCCTTCAGGGTAAATAAAAAACTTTGGTAGATAAAGGCTTCAGTGTCATCTGTGGGATGCCCTATTAGGAGCTGTTGGCTAGGGAGGCTCTAAAAGTCCCCCAAACAAAGGTCATTTGCCTACAAATTTGAATATGAAGAAGAAATGCATAGTAAGACTCTATTGCTGATAGTATGGTGTGATATGTATGTGAGGAAAAAAAATTATGCTGAGACCCTGCACTGCAAATCAACAATTGACCTTCATGGTGCCAGAGAGCATTATGCAAAGCACTAGAAAGAAATGGGCTCTGAAGTTTTACTACAGACCTGTCCTGCACTTTTACATGCCAAGAAAGATGTAGCGCAATAGTGACAGCCTGGTTCATGTACTCCCAGAAAAAAAATCCCAATTCAATCTGTGGGCCACTCCGTGGGGAGTGGAGGGTATGATGCACAGCTGCTACTGCAGCCTTGGTACCCCATAGTGTCAGGAGACTTTATAGGTCACATTAGTAAACCATTGCCATCCCTTTTTCAAAGAGCTATAATGCCTCGACCAAGATAACATCAAAACATATGTGTTTGTGCCCATAGTGTAACTAGTTATATGATTAATGATTGCTACTATTTGTGTATTGTTAGTAGAATTAAAAGGAGCCTTCTAAATGAGCCACCAGTCCATTGCAAACAGAACTTGAACAGATTCAAGCGTTTGATGTGACACCTCACAGAAAAATGGATCTTCCTATTTCTCACTCTCTCTGGCCCTCCCCTCCAAAGCAAGCTTGTTCCTTTCAGTTGCAGAGAAAACATCCACTTAAGTACTGGCCACTATCGATCTGTGCCAGGCCAGAGTAACCCAGCCGGCCAAAAATGGGCAAACTTCCATCCTGACAGCTGTTCCCCAAAACTTGCCCCTGATCCGCTCTGAAGCAGCTACAGAAGACAGAACTTCACCCTTTTTCCTATAGGAACAAAAGGCTGGAAAGTCAGGTAGTTAGATCCAGAAGCCCATTAGAATGCAAAGACACCTAAGACCAGAGGTCCAAAAACCTGCTCTACAAGGCATGGCCTTTGGTTATGTTAAAGCAGGCCACCACTGATTACACAGGAATCTTCCACCTCGCCCCTCACCCCTCGGAAGCCAGATTCCAGATTCCAACCCACCCCACTCCCACTGAACCCCACTCCCACCTTCTCCCTAAATTCCCAAGCCAGGTGCCATTCTGGGCTTGGCTTCTCTTTTCCCTGGCCAGCCCTGGCTACTCTGAATTAAACTTTGCTGCGAAGAGCTTAGACCTCGTGGCCTTTTCATTTCCGGTGGGGTGAGCGCGCCATAACCTTTACAGTTTTCTCAGCCCCCATGTGGGTGCTGGGGATCAACTCGGGTCCTTCTGCAAGAGCCAGTTGGTGCTCTTAACTGCTAGGCCATCTCTCCAAGCCCTGTTGTTAAGTTTCATCCTTGTCATAACCGTTCTTCAATGTGTCTTTGTAACTGTCATGTGTCCATGTTCTGTGTTTTTTGTCAAAACAAAGTGGCCACTTCAAACTTGTTTTATTCTATGTTGCACACAAACAAAAATTAAGTTTACTTTTGGCATGCCTCTAAAATTTTTTTTTCAAAGGCCTGATTTGAACCCGGGTTCTTAGGTTTCTACACTGTTTATCTGAAGGTTTTATTTCTTCTCTGTCCAAAGTATTTTTCCACAGGTATTACAACTAAAATTTTTCTTTTCCAGTTTTTTCTTGTTTCCAGACGTCTGAAGACCTGATTTTTTGACCCTTATGGGTTCACTAACATTTTTTTCTCCTGTGCTATGCCACCGTCCTTCTGACCAGAGACCACTTTTAAAAAAATCCTTGGATTCATTCATACTCTGGTACTTGGACAGTGGCACATTGCTTCTCCTGCAATCCCTTCCCTCCAATGAAACAGCCTAAGTACCTTTGATATTGTCAGTTCTTTATTATATATAATTGTTTTCCATCACTTGTTAAAGTATTTCAATAAGATCATAGTATGTTTCTAAAGGTGTTTTTTCCAATGCATATGATGGTTCAATACAACTGCTGGGATGAAATCTCTTAAAGGAATGTGTGCATAAATGTGTGTGTATGACATTGTTAAACAGCATATTAAGATCTATCTGTATGATAACAATGCATGTGCCTTTGCTTAGCACAACCTTTACAAAGTGTCATCGCCAAATGTATTTATTTGAACCTTATTTATGAGTGTATGCATGAAGTACTGTTCACTTTTAAGAATTCTATAATGTAATTATGGCATATACAAGAAATTGTTCCACCTACCAGGTACTATATATCTAGTTACTGCCTCAAGTAAAACAGACATATAGAATTACCCATACATACTAAAATCATTTTGTATATCTGTTATACTTTGCACATGTTACTTTTAATATCTTTGGGAAAAATTAGGTTTTGCTTCCGGTGACCACACGGAGATTCTGAATGTAACCAATTTGAGTGAGCCCTAAGTATTATCTGTCTGCTGCTGGTATGTGACAGTGGACCCCCCTTCCTTTTCCTTTTCAAAGCTATAATTCAAAATCTGGGGACAAGTGACATGGCCTTCATTTGAGAAGGTACTTTTAACCCCTTTATTATCTTGGGTTTGTTTCATGGCCTATATTGTTAGAAACTTTTGCCTTGCATGGTTTAAATCATTGTACTTTGAGTACTTGAATGACCTTCATAGACCTTAAAGAACAAGTTGTAGGACTTACTGCATAGGTTTAATGTCAACTTGATACACCTGAGCTGAGAAACCTAAATAATTACCTTCATTGGACTGGCCTGTGCCCATTGTGGGCAATGCCATACTTGGCCAGATATTTCTATATTGTATACAATAGGCTGAATATGAGCCAACATCTTTTCCTAGCCTGTGCTACAGCCACTACCAGGCCCCTACCATGAGCTTTTATTATTAGTCAGAATATTTTTGCCACAGCAATTAAGAATTTATTAACAGTGCTTAAGTCAATGTTCAAGTTTTACTTAGGAGTTGTATGGTAATGTACCAAATTAATTCAAACAATCCTCTTGGAGGTTTAGCAACCACACTTAAAGCTCTAATCTGATTTGGCTAGAGGGATTTGATGGGACAATATTTTGGCCCCCACCCTCTGAGGTCAACTTGGGTCCTAGGGTCCTGCATCCACAAATTTGTGCATGTCCTGTGGCAGTGAGTCACCAGTCATCCCGAGCCAGGGAAGTCTTGGAGATTCACTTAAAAGGACTTCACCTGCCAGTGTCCAGTCAAAGGAGGAAAGTCCATATAGAGGAGAGACTCCTCATACTTCAAAGGGAAGCTCTCGTCAAGCAAGGCCTGACTTTGTCCTCACATAGATGGAACTGGTGAAGAGAGCCAGGAGCAAGACCTGAGTGACCCGTTAAGGACCAGAACCTCAACTGACCTTAACACCAAAACAAACTTCACTTATCTGAGCTAACTGTGGTTTTTAAACACCCCAAAAGAAAACTGTAATCTAAAGAAGAAAAAATGAAATAGGTTATTATCAGAGAAATAGGTGAGAGACCTACTGTACCAAGTTAAGAATCTACTGTGTCATGTTAGAAAATATCTCAGAGATAGATGACAGATCTAATGTGCCATGCCAGAAAATACCACCTTTTATATTCTCATGGTTATGGCTCTCATTCTGGAGCCCCGTGTATTAAAGCTGGCCCTCATTCTAGAGCTCTGTGTACTAAAACTTTTTCCAATTTCTCAAACCAGGGTACACATCCTTTTCCCTCTTAAAGCTGGCCTTCATTCTAGAGCTCTGTGTACTAAAACTTTTTCCAATTTCTCAAACCAGGGTACACATCCTTTTTCCCTCTGCATTCCCTAGACTGGGACCCTCCAATTGCTAATGCACCCTGTAGCCCCCTGTTGGTCCCTGCACTGGTATACGCATGTAAGACTCAACCAGCTTGTCCTTTCAGTTGCAGAGAAAACATCCACTTAAGTACTGGCCACTATCGATCTGGACCAGGCAGAGTACCCCAAGCAGCCAAAATGGAAAACTCCAGCCTGACAGCTGTTCCCCCAAAACTTTGCCCCTGACCAGCTCTGAAGCAGCTACAGAAGACAGAACTTCACCCTTTTTCCTATAGGAACAAAAGGCTGGAATGACAGGTTGTTAGATCCAGAAGCCCATTGGAATGCAAAGACACCTAAGACCAGAGGTCCAAAAAACCTGCTCTACCAGGCATAGCCTTTGGTTATGCTAAAGCAGGCCACCACTGATTACTCAGGAATCTTCTGCCTCGCCCCTCACCCTTCGGAAGCCAGATTCCAGATTCCAACCCACCCCACTCCCACTGAATCCCGCTCCCACCTTCTCCCTTAAATTCCCAAGCGAGACGCCATTCTGGGCTTGGCTTTCTCTTTTCCCTGAGCCCAGCCCTGGCTACTCTGAATTAAACTTTGCTGCGAAGAGCTTAGACCTCGTGGCCTTTCATTCCGGGGGGAGCGCGCCATAACCTTACAGTTCTCAGCCACCATGTGGGTGCTGGGGATCAAACTCGGGTCCTCTGCAAGAGCAGTTGGTGCTCTTAACTGCTAGGCCATCTCTCCAGCCCCTGTTGTTAATTTTCAATCCACTCCTGACTTGTACTGGATTCTCAGGTACAGCTATTAGATTAAATGGACACAAATGTTCTCCATGTTTCCCTGTATTATACAACTGTTAACTTGGACATTTCTTTTGTCCAAACCAAGATAATCTGGCTCAAGAAAATCTGGGTTCTACCTCCTAGAACCAGCAGTATGCAGTTCAGAAGGTGACAGTCTGGGCATGGTAAACCTTTTCAGCTTGGTTTCTGTCTATAGATATGTGATACAACTTCTGCCTTCTAGAAAACTATACATCAGGATATGGGGGTCTGGGAAACAAGAGAGGGAAGGAATATGCTTCCTCTCTCCAGGATTCAATTTTGCCTTACTGGTAAATAAAAAGCATTGGTAGATAAAGGCTTCAGTGCCAAGTATAGGATGTCTTACCAGGAGCTGTTTGCTATGGAGGCTCTAAAAGCCCCCCAAACAAAGCCATTTGCCTATAACTTTGGGTACACACAAAAATGGACAGTAAAACCCTATTGCTGAAGATATGGTGTGGAATGAATTAGGGAAAAAATTATGCTGAGATCCTGTACTGCAAATCAACATCTGACCTTCACAGTGCCAGAGAGCACTATGAAAATCACTGGAAAGAAATGGTCTCTGATGTTTTACTAAAGACCTCATGTGCTGGACTTTTACATGACAAAGAAGATGTAGTGGAATAGTGGCAGCTTGATGCATGTATACCCCAAAAAAAAAAATTACAATTTGACTTACAGCCAGCTCACCGGGGTGTGGGTAGGACACAGAGCTGAAACTGCAGGCTTTTCATGCCCTAGTGTCAAATTTTATAGGCCACATTAGAAAGCCATTGCCATCCCTTTATCAAAGGGCTATAATACTCTGACCAAAATACCATCCAAGCATATGTGTTTGTGCTCATAGCATAACTTTTTATAATACTTAATAATTTTTACTATTTGTGTTTTATTACTAGAATTAAAAGGAGAGTTCTATATGAGCCACAAGTCCTTGCAAACAGAGCTGGGACAGGCCCAAGAGTTTGATGTGACATTTCAGAGAAGAAATGGATCTTTCTATCTCTCACTCTCTCTCCCTCCCCTCCAAAGCCCAGGGACCCTCATGGAAGAGGTGGGCACATCAGATTGTAAGGGTCAAGGAAGGGGGGTGAATTGTGATATCACAGCAAAAATGGACTGGGCTTTTATTTGATCACCATGTTTGTGTAAGCAAACTTCTTCAACTGGACTTGCAAACCCTGAGTTACAAGAACTGGACTCAGATGTTTGGTAATTGGTTTTACATGGATTTACATGGATATTCCTTATGTTTATTGCCTATGGTTACTGTGGTGGTTTGAATGAGTGTCCCCCATAGGCTTTAAGTATTCAGACATTTGTCTCCAGTTGGTGGCACTGTTTTTGGAAGTCTTAGAAGGTGTGGCCGTGCTAGAGGAAGTATATCACTGGGGGCAGGCTTAATGAGTTTAACCAGCCTCGTGGTCTCCAGTCTCCCTCTCTCTGCTTCCTGTGCTCATTGTGAGATGTGACCCTCGGCTTGCTGCTCCAGCTCCAGCTCCAGCCACTATGCCTCCCACCACAATGGACTCTAATTCCCTGGAACCATCAATCATAAGCTCAAATAAACTCTTCCTTTTATAAGTTCCTTTGGTCATGGTGTTTTATCACAGCAACAGAAAAGTCACTAATCCAGGTACTAAGTGGTCAAACAAAAAATTAAGAAAGCAAAAAAAATTGAGACTGACTATGTTTCCCTGTGAATTTACAGTTTTGTCTCCTCCATTAACTGTTTTTCTGATATTTGGAATATTTAAACAAATCTGTTATCTTGTAATTTGTTTTTTATTTCTCCTTAGATAAGTTAGACCTTATTATTATTACTTAACAGAGGAGCTAGCTTTAACCCTTATTTGTGGGTTCTTATTTGTGGATAATGACTTCATTTGTTGTTATATGGTATCATACCAGATTTGAAATAGAGAAATGTTTTGAAAATGAGAAATGAGACATATTATAAAAGATGCATAGTAATGAAATGTTATTCTTTTGTTTTGGAGACATTTAGTTTTATAACCAATCTGTTCTGTATGGTGTAATATTAAATGGAATTTGCATGTATGCATTATTTTGAAATCAATAATAAACTCATTTAAAATGGGAAAAAGCCCTATGTTTTCAATGTGAAATGTACCCCACCCCACAGCCTCCTGTGTTACACATTTGGTTCCCAGTTGGTTTGTACTGCTTGGGAAAGGGGTGGATCCTTTAGGAGCTGAGGCTTCCCTGGAGGAAGCAGGTCACTGGGGGTGGGCCATAAGGCTTTTTATCCTGGCCTTGTGCCCTGGCAGGTGCAATGGGAACAGATGGCTTCCTACTGCTGCCATGATGCCTTACCTCTTAATGGAATGTATCCCCTTGAACTGCAAGTCAGAATAAATGTTTTCTCCTTTAAGTTGTTTCTTATCAGGTGTTTGGTCACAGAGACATGAAAAGTAACTAATACACAACTGAAGGACTCTTTTAGCTATGAGTCCCTATAAAAATGATAAAAAGTTATATGGTAAATACAGCCATTCCCAACTTTAGGATCAGAAAACCAGCAAGGAATAGTAGGACCCAAACCTAGTAGGTCACAAAGGGGAAGGGGAGTGAAGGGGGAGTTAGAGGCAGACCAGTTCCTGTTAGTGAAGCTCTACAGATTAAATAGGCAAACTCTAGTTTATTACTTTGCTATATTCATTGCAACACAGTGTCAAATAAGAATAATAGTACCATCAGTAATATACAGTAATATCTATGCAATATATCATTCATTCCCAGTGTGTTGAGGTCCTCAAATGTGATAAAAGTCACGTATGCTTGCTTCTATGAATATTTAAAAAAATTGGCATTATGCATTTTGAAAGTCTCTTTGGCTTTTGTCCAGCCTAACGTCAAAATTCAGAGGTAAGCATCCTGTCGTCACGATCATCAGTTTCCATAATTTCTATACACAAACAAATTATCCACATATGTAATTTGGGACTTCCTCAGACTGGGAAATTTGAGAGCAATTAGAATATCACAGGAGGAATCATGGATAATATAGAATAAAAACTGAGGATAATGAGATCCCGTCATTTCTGAGGAGAGTGTTCTAAATGAGCCACATTTGTGAAGAGCTATGCTGCTGCCTTTGAGAAGTCTTACCCAAATCCAGTGTCACAAAGCTAATTTTCAACTATTGATTTTGCAAACCTCAGTAATAATTGTTGCCAAGATGAAACTTTCTCTTGTAAAATTTGGAACTAATTCTCTGACAGAGAGATATTAAAATATTATATTCATTAGTAAATACTTTACTTGAAAATATTATTACTGTTTCAGACAGTGCTTGTGCAAATATGTACATGCTTTTAAGTGTCTTATGTGGAAATACATGGTACCTTACTCAGTTGGTGTTCAAGAGGTTTTTGAATAACCTAAAAACATTATTCCTCTTCTCTCATTCCTCATTATTTTACTTTTTTTTTGCATTTTCTTTCAAAGGATTGCTAATCAAACCTTCCTCTTTGACCCCTCACAGTCATACCTTGATGAATAACAGCAATTCAAATGAAATTAAGTGCTTTGCTCATTGCTAAAGAGATCAGCTTACCCATAAAGAATTGTTTAATTCCTTTTTGTTTGTTTGTTTGTTTTGTTTTTTGAGACAGGGTCTCCCTATAGCCCTAGCTGGCCTAGAACTCACTCTGTAGACCAGGCTAGCCTTGAACTCACAGAGATCCGCCTGCCTCTGCCTCCCTGCCTCTGCCTCCCAAGTGCTAGGATTAAAGGCGTATGCCACCAAGCCTGGTTTAAAGTCAGTTCTTAGTGGCCATGTGGGTGCTGGGAATCAAACCCAGGTCCTCTGCAAGAGCAGTTAGCATTCTTAACTACTGAGCCATCTCTTCAGCTCCAAATTAATTCTAAGAACCCACATTCTAGAGGATTGTGCATATCATGTAATATTTGTTTATGTTTAAGGCTGTTATGATTGCTACTCAAAGTTGTCAATTTGAATGGATCTAGAAACACATAGGATATATGCCTCTGGTCATGTCCATGAGAGATTATCTAAATTGGATTAATTGAGATGGGAAAACTAACTTTAGTGTAGGTAACACTACCAATGAGTTGGGGTGCTAGACTGAATAAAAAGGGGAAAGTGAACTGAGTTCCAGTATTCATCACTAAGCTGGATAGCTTTAGTGTCATCTTGACACACCTGGGTTGGGGGAGTCTAATTGGGGAATTGCCTCCATTGATTGCTGAGTGATGTAGGAGGTTCCAGCACACTGTGGGAAGTGCCACCTCTGGGCAGGCTGTTGTGTACTCTATAAGAAAGCAAGCTGAGCATGGGTCAGGGGAGCAAGCCAGTAAGCAGCATTCCTCTATTGCCTATAATTCAGCTCCTGCTTCTATATTCCTGCCCTGACTTCCTACCTTGGTCTCCCTAAGTGAGGAACTATGGACTTGGGAGATGCACGATGAATAAGCCCTTTCCTTCCCAAGTTGGTATTGGTTAGAGTGTTTTGTCACAGGAATGGAGAAGCTAACTAGAATAGTCACTCTGCTTCTTAACTGCAGATGGAATAGACACTTATCCTCAAAGACCTGCCACCTTGCCTTCCCAATGTGATTGACTATGCTCTCAAATTGTGAGCTAAAATAAACACTTCCTTCCTTAAATTGCTTATTGTCAAATGTTTGATCACAGCAATGAGAGAAGTAATTATTACAATAGTAAACCAGGAGTGGACATATATCACACCCTTTTAATCCCAACACTCTGGAAACAGAGGCAGGTGAATTTCTGCTTGAAGCCAGTCTGATCTACATAGTGAGTTCCAGGTAAGGCAGGTTGGTCAGGGGTTCATAGTGAGACCCTGTCACAAACAAACAAACAAACCAAACCAAATCAAACCAAACCAAACCAAAACAAAACAAAACAAGCAAGAGGAACCCTATCTGCATCCTTCCCAAGTTTTTGCCACATCAGGAACTCATTTGTTCCCTGACAATGAGACTCACTACAAAAGGCACAGAATCAAAAGGTTGTTTTCACAGACATTTTTAAGAGATTTAATTTTGTGAAAAGAAATTGGAAATCTAATGAATTATATAGGCTCCAAATAGGAAGAGGAATAAGGAAGCTGTTTGTATACGGAGTTAGGCATAGCTGATCAGTGTTGGGCACAGACCCAGGGTTCTAATGATTTAACTTTTAATTTGGTTAACATAATGGCAAGGAATTATTGCTATATGGCTGACTAGATTTTGCTGTCAGAACCTAGTTATTATTATATAGTTGGTTAGATTACTCTAACGTATACTGGTAGAAGGTATATATTCACATTTTACAGTAATATATATTTAAGTAAACTATTTCTTCATATCAGAAACCAACACTTCTGATCAATTCCAGTATAAACTGAAAAACTCAAACAAATAAAAGTCACATTACACAGAACAATACTTAGAAACATACAAATTTCATTATATTATAATGATACCAAGAGAGTCAGTTATTGCTGAAAATTAATGTTGAAGATTAATCATAAGTCAAGAAACGTCAGCACAATAAGGTCAGTGGGATGCTCATTGAATGTGGGTTTCTGATGAGAATACAGCATCAGCTTACAATAACTTTAAATATATATGCACATTTCACATATTTGTTCTCTCTTCTTCTTTCTCTATGTCCTGGTTCCAAACAGAGCTCAGTCTTCAGTTGGGTGATATGGAGAAATAGGTTACTTTTTATCAACTTCCCCTCAGGATTTTCTTTGGAGACTGAGGCATATTTTTAATTCATTTTGAAGATAATGGTGTTTAGTTATTAAAATATTCAGTACCAGGCCAGCTGAGGCTAAAAAAGAATTCAGTACCTTGAATTAAAGTAAATTAAAATTTCTCAGAAGATTTATGTCTTTTTATTTGCCAGGTGTGGTGGTGCACACCTTTAATCCTAGCACTTGGGAGGCAGAGGTAGATGGATCTCTGTGAGTTCAAGGCCAGCCAGGTCTATAGAGTGAGTTCCAGGACAGCTGGGACTACAGGGAGACCCTGTTTTGAAAAGACCAAAAAAAAAAGTAAATTAAAATTTCTCAGAAGATATATGTCTTTTTAAAAATAAAATTGAGATTGGGGATTTCCTGGGACCACCTGAAGCACAGGAGTGTCCAAGTGGAGTCTTTGGAGAGCCTTCAGAACAGAAAGGGAAGAGTGAGCTAGACTTCCAATAGAAAGCCTAAAGCTTAGATAGGTCAACACTCCATAAACAAGGAGAAAAGGAGAAAAGCAAATCAATCAAAAAAACAACAAAGGCATCTGAAGGAGGCAAGCAAAGAAAGCCTTCAACACAGTGAAGAGGCATTTGGGATTCTCATTGGAATACAGGCAAAGAGAAACCCACATGCTAGGGACATGAAGAAGAGACAACATGGGAAAAGTTCAGGATAATTCCACATCAAGTTCGACAAACCCTGTGGAGAATTCCTACAGTGGAATCCCCCTGGGGATGGCCCAGGACACATATATTAGAAGTACAATTGTAACCATACTTAAAGAAGTCCAAGAGTATAAAGAGCAAATCAAAGAATTAAGAAAAGAGAATGAAAAACTCAAGAAGGACCTAGGGAGAGAGAATGACAAACCCCTGAAGGAAGTGGAAACACTGAAAAGATCCCATGTTGAAAAAGATAAGGAAATCAACCAGAGAAGCAAAGAGCTACAGGAAGAGATTGAGAAGATCCAAAAGGGAGTGGAAATACTAAAGAAATCACAAGACAAAATGAAAAAGGAAATCAAACACTCACCCAATCAAGAGGAGAGGAATGGAAAAAGCCTTGGAAGTAGAATGGAAGAAGCAGAACAAAAAATATCAGACTTGGAAGATAACACAGGACAACTAAAAACCTCAAGTAAAGATTATGAAAAATTTAAAAATACACAAAAGTGGAACAACCAGGAACTGTGGGACACTATGAAAAGATCAAACCTCCACATCATAGGAATAGAAGAAGGAGAAGAATCCCAAGAGAATGCTATTGATCAGATCTTCAACAGAATAATAAATAGATGAAAATTTCCCCAAACTAAAAAAAGAAACAAACCAATACAAATACAAGAAGCACATAGAACTCCAAACATAGAACTCCAAACAGACAAGATCAGAAAAGAATTCTCCACGCCATATCATAGTTAAAACACTAGACACCCAAAACAAAGACAAAATTCTTAAAGCCACAAGAGAAAAACAACAAGTGACCTATAAGGGGAAACCTATCAGAATTACAACTGACTTCTCAATGCAAACTATGAAAGCAAGAAGAACGTGGAGCAAAGCATTCCCAGTGTTAAAGGAGTATAGATGCCAACCCAGGTTATTATACCCAGCAAAAATGTCAATTATAGTTGAAGGAGAGAGAAAAACTTTTCATGACATAAAAAAGATGAAAGAATACGTGTCTGGAAAGCCAATCCTTCAGAGAATACTTGAAGCAATTCAAAGGACAGAAGAAAGGAGCAACCATCCCCAGGCTCCTAGAAAGAGAAATCAATAAAAGCATAACTGCAGAAGTAGAAACCTAAACCCAAAACACAAATGGATAATATGGTGAAAGGAAGCAACACAAATCTATCAGCTATAACCTTAAATATTAATGGACTAAACTCTCCAATCAAAAGATATAGACTGGGAGATTGGATTAGGAAACAGATCCCATTTATATGCTGTCTACAAGAAAGGCATCTTATCTTTAAGGATAAGCACTGCCCTAAAGTGAAAGGATGGAAAAAATATTCCAAGCAAATGGTACCAAAAAGAAAGCACGTGTTGCTATTTTAATATCAGACAAAATAGACTTCAAAATAAAAGAAATCAGAAGAGACAAAGAAGGCCATTACATTTTTATCAAAGGAACAATTCACCATGAAGATTTCACAAATATGAATATATATGCACCAAACTCTGGTGCACCAAACTTTATAAAGACAATTCTCTACGACCACAAGGCAAAGGTTAACACAAGTATGCTCATAGTAGGGGACTTCAGTAGCTCACTGAGCCCTTTGGACAGGTCAACTGGATAAAGAAAAACAGAGAGACATCTGAACTGAATGATATGATACACCAAATGAACCTCACAGACATCTACCAAACATTATACCCTAATACCAGAGTATACACTTTCTACTCAGCACCCCACGGAACATTCTCCAAAGTCAACCACATACTGGGACACAGAAGAAACCTCCACAAATACAAAAAGATGGAAATAATTTCATGCATTCTATCAGACCACAATGCAATAAAGCTCACTATCCACAGCAGAATAAGCCTTAATATCTACAAAAACACATGGAGACTAAACAACACACTCTTGAATAATGAATGGGTCAAGGAAGAGATAAAGAAAGAAATAAAAGTATTCCTAGAACTGAATGACAATGACAGTACAACACAAAAAAACCTATGGGATACTTTAAAAGCAGTCCTAAGGGGGAACTTTATAGCTCTGGGTGCCTACATTAGAAAAACAGAAAGAGCAAAAGTGAACAATCTAACACTGCAGCTAAAAACACTTGAGAGACAACAACAGATGAACCCTAAATGCAACAGAGAGGAAGAAATAACAAAAATCAGAGCGGGAATCAATGAAATAGAAACAAAGAAAACCATACAAAAAAAAATCAATGAATCCAAAAGCTGGTTCTTTGAAAGTATAAACAAGATAGACAGATCTCTAGCCCAGTTAACCAAAAGAAAGAAGGAACAACTCCAAATCAATACAATCCATGATGAAAGGGGAAACATCACAAAAGACAATGAAAAGATCCAGAAAATCATATGGGAAACTTCAAAAACCTTTACTGTTTGAAAACCTAGAAGAAATGGATGAATATCTGAAATCCTGGGAATCAATAAAGCTCAACCAAGAAGAGATTGACAGCTTAAACAGACCCATAATATATGAAGAAATTGAAGATGTAATAAGAAATCTCCCAACTAAAAGAAACCCAGGCCCAGACGGTTTCAGGGCAGAATTCTATCAAACATTTCAAAAAGACTTACAACCAGTATTACTCAAATTGTTTAGAAGGATACAAACAGAGGGAATTCTCCCCAATTCCTTCTATGAAGCCAGCATCACTCTACTATCAAAACCAGGCAAAGATACAACCAAAAAGGAGAACTATAGACCCATCTCATTAATGAACACAGATACCAAAATATTAAACAGGATACTGGCAAATCACATACTGACCCAAATCAAGGAGATCATCCAACATGAACAAGTTGGATTCATACCAGAGATGCAGGGATGGTTCAACATATGAAAATCAATAAATATCATCAAGCATATAAATGGACTGAAAGACAAAAAACACACCATCATCTCAGTTGACATGGAAAAAGCCTTTGACAAAATCCAGCTTCCCTTCATGCTTAAAGTCCTAGAGGGAAGTGGATTGGAGGGATCATTCCTCAATGTAATCAAAGCCATATACAGGAAACCCACAGCCAATACCATCCTAAATGGGGAAATGACAGAAGCATTCCCTTTAAAGGTAGGAACTTGGCAAGGCTGCCCCCTGTCACCGCTCCTCTTCAATATAGTGCTTGAAACACTTGCTAGGAAATAAGGCAAGAAAAGAAAATTAAAGGAGTACTAATTGGAAAAGAGGAAGTCAAGCTATCCCATTTTGCTGATGATATGATTGCCTACTTAAGGGATGCTAAAAACTCCACCAGAAAACTCCTAGAAATGATTAAGAGCCTCAGTAAAATGGCAGGATACAAAGTTAACCTAGAAAAATCAGTAGCCTTTCTTTACACCAACAACAAGCAACTGAAGAAGGAATTCAAGGAGACCTTCCAACTCACAATACCTCAAAAACAATAAAATACCTAGGAACAAACCCAACCAAAGACAGGAAAGATCTCTACAATAAAAATTTTAAACCCTTGAAAAAGGAAATTGAAGACATCAGACGGTGGAAAAACCTCCCATGCTCAAGGATTAGGAAAATTAATATAGTAATAATGTCCATTGTATGCAAACTCTTCTATAGATTCAATGCTATCCCAATTAAAATCCCCAAGAGTTTCTTCACAGGCTTGGAAAAATTATCCTTAATTTCATTTGGAGAAACAAAAGACCCCCAATAGCCAAAACAACCCTGAGTGAAAAGAGCAATAAAGGGGGGGATCTCTATACCAGACTTCAAACTATACTACAGGGTTATAGTCATAAAAACAGCTTGGTACTGGCACAAAAACAGACCTGTTGACCAATGGAAAAAAACTTGAGCACATACAATTTCAGCCATCTCATATTTGACAAGGGTCCAAGAAGACACAATGGAGGAAAGACAGCATCTTCAGCAATGGTGTTGGTAAAACTGGATCACCAATTGTAGAAGAATGGAATTAAACCCCTACCTCTTGCTCTGTACAAAAGTCAGCTCCAGATGGATTAAAGAACTCAATGTGAAACTCCAAACTCTGAAGGCAAGGCGATAGAAGAAAAAGTTGGCAGCAGACTGCAAGACATAGGCATAGGGAAAGACTTCCTAAATCAGACAGCAGCTGCGCAAGAATTAAGGTCGACAATTGACAAATGGGACCTCATTAAACTCAAAAACTTCTGTACATCAAAAGAAACATCAAAGAAGTGAAGAGAAATCCCACAGAGTCGAGGAAACCTTCACCACAGATACATATGACAAAGCATTGATTTCCAGAATATATAAACTAATCAAAAAACAAAGAAGAAAACAAATGACCCTCTCAATAGATGGCGCAACGAGCCGAACAGAGACTTCACAAGCGAAGAATTAGAGATGGCTGAGAAACATCTTAAGAAGTGTTCAACATTGCTAATAATTAAGGAAATGCAAATTAAAACCACTTTAAGATATCATCTTACTCCAATAAGACTGGGTAGGATCAAGAAAACGAATGATACCAAGTGGTGGAGAGGTTGTGGGGAAAGGGGAACACTCATCCACTGCTGGTGGGAATGTAAACTTGTACAGCCACTATGGAATGCAGTGTGGAGAACCCTTGGAGGACTTGGAATGAACTTGCCGCCTGACCTAGCCATACCACTTCTGGGCATGTACCGACAAGACTCATCTTACTGCAGAGATACATGCACAGCCATGTTTATTTCAGCTTTCTTCACAATAGCAATGAGCTGGAATCAACCCAAGCACCCCTCAACTGACAAGTGGATAGAAAAAATGTGACACATCTACACAATGGAGTTCTATGCAGCAGTAAAGAAAGATGGCATCATGAGCTTTGCAGGGAAATGGCTGGAGCTAGAAGATATCATGATGAGTAAAGTAACACAGTCCCAGAAAAACAAAGAATGAATGGTGTGGTGGTTTGAATGAGTGTCCCCCATAGGCTCTAGGTATTCAGACGTTTGTCTCCAGTTGGTGGCGCTGTTTTTGGAGGTCTTGGGGTGTGTGGCCATGCTGGAGGAAGCGTGTCACTGGTGACAGGGCTTAGAGAGTTGTAACAAGCCTCGTGGTCTACATTCTCTCTCTGCTTGCTGTACTCTTTGTGAGATGTGACCCTCGGTTTGCTGCTCCAGATCCAGCCGCCATGCCTCCTGCCACAATGGACTCTAATTCCGTGGAACCATCAATTGTAAGCTCAAATAAACTCTTCCTTTTATAAGTTCCTTGGTCATGGTGCTTTATCACAGCAACAGAAAAGTGACTAATACAGTAATTTGGTACCAGAGAGTGGGCTGTTGGCTGTGAATAACCTGACCATGTGAATGTTTGGAGAAATGTGGAAGACTTTGGAACTTTGGGCTAGAAAGGCTGTTGACTACTGTAAGCAGAGCTTAAAGGGCCATTCTAGTGGAGGCCTGGAGGAAAGCATGGCTGCAAAAGATGTGGTTCCAGGGGAAAATAAAGACTTAGGCAGCAACTGGGATATTTTGATAAAGAGTCTGGCAGCAGTTTGCCCGGCCCCACAGCCCAAATGATTGCATGATGCTAAGTTGAAAAAGCAATGGACTAATGTTGTTTGGTGCGAGGATATTTCAAGGCAGCACTAATGTTAGAAATGGTGGGTGGCTTTTAATGGTGAATATTATATAGATCTACAGTGAAAACGACGCAAGATGGAGCAGAGAAATGCAGAATTTACAGTTTGGATCTGAAAAACCCACTAGGAAGATTAAAGGTGGGGCAAGGCATGTTGAAGGAGAGGCTACCCTTTCACTAAGGAGACTAAGTGATTAAAGAGAGGCTGGAGATTTACAAGTAAACAAAAGAATCGTTCCTTCAGGGCAAGACCTGAACCCAGCTAATCCTCCAACAAGTCAGGGCAGAGAAAAGATTTCAAATGTGGTTGAAAAGGCAGGGTCCATCCCAAAATTTGTAGCTAAACTCTGAGTTTCATTCAATGGTGCTGGCTTAGTAGTGGCATGAAGTTTGCAGAGTGAAGGGGTCATCAGTTCTGAGGTCTCATCCCACCATGTTTCAGAAGAGCTGCCAGTCAGGCAGAGTCGCAGTAGGGGTGTCCCTTGCATAAGTAGGCCCTGATAGGCCATTGCATGAAGCTGTGAATGTGAAGTCTGGTTGGAAGCTGGAGACCCAAGAAGACATTTCGAGATGACCAGACCTGTAGATATTTGCCAAGGAGAAGCTGCATACAGGGAGTGGTACCAGCCTAAGAAAAAGATGGTATGTTGCAAGCAAAGCTGGAAGAATGAGACCATAAGCCTTTGGAAGTCAGTCCCAGAAGTTGCATGTGGAGCTAGTGGACTTAGGTATTGCCCTGCATGGTTTTTGTCTTAGTTTTTGGTCCAATAATTTCCCTCGCTTGCCTATATTCCCCCTTTTGGAATGGACATTTGTGTATTCGGTTCCAATGTACATGTGGGATGTAATTTGGTCTTTTGATTTTACAGGAGCTTCAGTTAAGAGATTGGCCTGAGTCTCAAGAAAGAGACTTGGACTGTGGACTTTGAATGCATTCAAACGAGTAAAGACTAATGGGGTACTTTTATGGTTGGACTAAAATCATTTTGCATTTTTAGGTCAGGAGCCTATGGCGAGCCAGGGAGTGGAAAGTAGGTATTAGATTTTAATTTTTCATTTGAGTGTCCCCCAAGCTCTAGGTATTCAGACGTTTGTCTCCAGTTGGGTGGCGCTGTTTTTTGGGAGGTTGGGGGTGTGGCCATGCTGGAGGAGATTGTGGTACAGCTGGAGGCAGGCTTGCTGAGTTTATAACAAGCCTCGTGGTCTACAGTCTAGTCTCTCTCTGCTTCCTTGTGCATCTTTGCGGATGTGGGACCCTCAGGTTGCTTGCTTCTCCAGATCCAAGCCGCCATGCCTCCCCACTCACAATGGCTCTAATTCCCCTGGAACCGTCAATCTGTGAAGACTCAAATAATAACTCTTCCTTTTATAGTCCTTGGTCATGGTGCTTTATCACGCAACAGAAAAGGGACTAATACAAATGGGTCATCCTACATCCCGTGATATGCTATACCCATTACCTAATTGTATGTCATTCTGGGAAGCAATGTTCAATGTGATCTGAAAACAACTGTGCCTCTTATATTGTGAATCACTTAAAAAAATAAAGTATAAAAAAATAAAAAGATCCTANAATGCATAATGTACAGTTTGGATCTGAAAACCCCACTAGGAAGATTAAAGGTGGGGCCAAGGCATGTGAAGGAGAGGCTTCCTTTCCTAAGGAGACTAAAGTGATTAAAGAGAGGCCTGGAGATTTACAAGTAAACAAAAGAATCAGTGCCTTCAGGGCAAGACCATACCCAGCTAATCCTCCAACAAGTCCAGGGCAGAGAAAAGTTTCAAATGTGGTTGAAATAGGCCAGGGTCCATCCCAAAATTGTAGCTAAACTCTGCAGTTTCATTCACATGGTGCTGGCTTTAGAGGCATGAAGTTTGCAAGAGTGAAGGGGTCATCAGTTCTTCCTCCACTGTTTCAGAAAGCTGCCAAGGTCAGGCAGAGTGCAGAGGGGTGTCCCTGCATAAAGTAGGCCCTGATAGGCCATTGCATGAAGCTGTGAATGTGAAGTCTGGTTGGTAGCGGAGACCCCAAGAAGACATTTGAGATGCCAGACCTGTGAGATATTTGCCAAGGAGAGCTGCATACAGGGAGTGGTACCAGCCTAAGAAAGAGATGTATGTTGCAAGCAAAGCTGGAAGAGCTGAGCCATCTAAGCCATTTGGAAGTCAAGTCCCAGAAGTTGCATGTGGAGCTAGTGGACTTGGTATCTGCCCTGCAGGTTTTTGGTCTTGTTTTGGTCCAATATTTCCTCGCTATGCCTATATTCCTCCCTTTTGGAATGGGAATGTGTATTCGGTTCCACTGTACATTGGGAGTATGTAATTTGTCTTTTGATTTTACAGGAGCTTCAGTTAAGAGATTGGCCTGAGTCTCAGAAGAGACCTTGGACTGTGGACTTTTGAATGGCATTCAAACGAGTAAAGACAATGGGGACTTTTAAGGTTGGACTAAATGCATTTTGCATTTTATATGGTCAGGAGCCTATGGGAGCCAGGGAGTGGAATGTAGTGATTTAAATGAGTGTCCCCCAGAAGCTCTAGGTATTCAGACGTTTGTCTCCAGTTGGTGGCGCTGTTTTTGGGGGTCTTGGGGTGTGTGGCCATGCTGGAGGAAGTGTGTCACTGGGGGCAGGGCTTAGAGAGTTTTAACAAGCCTCGTGGTCTACAGTCTCTCTCTGCTTCCTGTGCTCTTTGCGAGATGTGACCCTCGGTTTGCTGCTCCAGATCCAGCCGCCATGCCTCCCACCACAATGGACTCTAATTCCCTGGAACCGTCAATCGTAAGCTCAAATAAACTCTTCCTTTTATAAGTTCCTTGGTCATGGTGCTTTATCACAGCAACAGAAAAGTGACTAATACAAATGGTATCCCTCATCCGTGGATGCTAGTACCAATTACCTAATTGTATGTCATTCTGAGGAAGCAATGTCAATGTGATCTGAAAACATCTGTGCTCTTATATTGTGAATCCCTTAAAAAATAATAAAAAAAATAAAAGATCCTACCAAAATAAAATAAAATTGAGCAGGGCATGGTGGTGCTCCCCTTTAATCCTAACACTTAGGAGGCAGAGGCAGGAGGTTCTTTCTGAGTTCAAGGCCAGCTTGGTCTACAGAGTGAGTTCCAGGACAGCTGGGGCTACAGGGAGACCCTGTTGCAAACAGACAAAAATAGCTAACTAACTAACTAACTAACTAACTAACTAAATAAATAAATAAATAAAATAAATTGATTTTTTGAAGGCTAAAAGGGTTAAATAGCAGTTAAACTGTATGAAATGTCTTAGAAAGCAAATGGAATTAGTAAACAGCTAATTATGGTATTTATGCTTAAATATATTCTAGGATTTAATTTTTAAAAATAAGCCAACTTGATCATGCTAGTTAAGTTTCTGAGGACTGGACAATTTTTGCTTCGGCCTTTGTTCTTTAGGAACAATATGGGAGATAACTGATGCTCTTGAGTCACTCAACAAAGATTATGAACCTTCCAGTGGGCAGGTCTGTCGACAAGATACAGTTTCATTAAAACATTCAATTTCCCTTCTAGGGCTGAAATTCAGTGTAATTATTTAATGTTATGCCGTTATTTTCATTTTTTCCTACATGCATTTTTCTTTTTTATATAAATTAAAAATTTCTTTTTATTTATTTTTGTATGTGTATGAATGTACTGTCTGCCTGTAGGTTTGTGCACCCGTGTCGCTCAATGCTGTGGAGGTCAGAAGAGGGTGTCGGATTACCCTGGAACTGGAGTTAAAGACAGTTCTCAGCCGCCATGTCGGTGCTGGGGATCGAACCCAGGTTCTCTGCAAGAGCAGTCAGCACTCTTAACCACTAGGCCATCTCTCCAGCCCTGAGACAAAATTTTTAAATGGTAAAAAATCTCCAGCCACCCAACCAGTAAGAGGAAACATAAGAGCTGATGGAGTGGTCGCAACATGTATGCTAGGTTTGAGACAAGGCCTTCACAACTCTGCAGGCATTTGACAACATTCTAGGATGAACTTTGTCAGTGATATGCCCTCAAATGCTGGCTGGCTGCAAGAGCTTGCCAGGGCATGAAGGTGCCCAACAGACACTCATATCGAGGTTTAAGTAGTAGGTATGCTGTTTAAACAATGCATAATTCTGTGAAAATTCAAGTTCTCTAATATTGTTCATGAGCAGCTTGGTGAATTCCCACCTCACCCTTCTCTTGCTGGCTCCTACTGCCCCATTGTGCCTCTAGCTTCATTCCAGGTTTGCCAAGGGTGTTAGAATTTGATGTATAGCAGAGGTGTGTCCATAGAGAAGCCTATTTGCAGTGAGCAGCTTTGATTTACAAGAAGTAAGATTCTATTATACAAATGTTCTATTAAAATTATCCTGAAATTGAATTTAAATTACAGCTTTCCACATGGACTTAGGCATTGAAATAAGAATGGATGTGAGGGGCTGGAGAGATGGCCTAGCGGTTAAGAGCGCCGACCGCTCTTACAGAGGACCCGGGTTCGATCCCCAGCACCCACATGGCGGCCGAGAGCCGTCTGAAACTCCAATTCCAGGAGAACTCCAGTTCCAGGGGAATCCGAGACCCTCTTCTGACCTCCGCGGCATTGCACGACACGGGTGCACAAACCTGCATGCAGACAGTACATTGATACA
>VZQC01005960.1:2507224-2553546 GCA_009823505.1 Rhizomys pruinosus
AAAAAAAAAAAAAAAAAAAAAAAAAGAATGGATGTGAAACACACTGGGCACTGCAACCTCTTTGTGATTTAGGCTTTTCAGGAGGATTTTGATTTTTTAAAAAAATTTTTTGGTCTTTTTGACACAGGGTCTCCCTGTATCTCCAGCTGTCTGGGAACTCACTCTGTAGACCAAGCTGGCCTTGAACTCACAGAGATCCGCCTGCCTCTGCCTCCCAAGTGCTAGGATTAAGGGCGTGTGCCACCATGCTCGGCAGTTCAGGAGGATTTTAATAGAATAATAGAGGGGGAAGAGAAGGAAGAGTATGAGAAGGAGGGGGAGGAAGAAGAGGAGATATGTTGAATGTGAACTGAGTAACCAGAAGAATATTAATGGTTGATAAAACATTTTAAAGCATATTTTCCCTTTCCATATTTAAGGAGCAATTACCTTATTACATATTCAAACTGCAATTATCTTATTTCATTCCTGCAAAGCATTTTCCCTTTTAAGAGAAAATATCATAAGGTACTTTATAAGTATAGTAATATGGAAATTATAGTTTTTCTACTGTGTTGATCAAGCCCATTTAACTGGTCATGTAAAAGAGATACCTTTTTTGCTTGAGCAGTACTTTAATTTGCAAAGAATCTCCATCACTGAAATGGAAAATCTCTTCATTGTTACAATGCCCAGAAATAAAGACAACATGACTGATATGAAAAGTTGTATATTTTAATCACTATTCTTAAAATCACTGTAATATTGTTTCTGTGTATTACATATATATGCACATGTATGTGCCTGCGCTTGCACAAATAAAGACCAGAGGTGGATGTTGGGTGTCTCTGCCCTGTTCCTTTGTGATAGGGTATAATTTTGAAGCTGGAGATAGGCTGGCCAGGTTTTGTGTCTCTGCCCCTGCAGAGCTGGGAGGTTACAGGCTAGTTCATGGTGGCATCCAGGTTTTCCCAGGTACTGGGACCCAAACTTAGGTCCTCATGTTTGTACGTGCTCTTATCCACTGGGACGCTGCTCCATTCCAGGACTATTTTTAAATGGGATGAAAATTCCTTTTCATATAAATAAAAATGTCAACCTTTGAAAATGAGGAAGAGTATGGGAGCTGGAGAGATAGCCTAGTGGTTAAGAGCACCGACTGCTCTTGCAGAGGACCCGGGTTCGATCCCAGCACCCACATGGCAGCTAAGAACCGTCTGTAACTCCAGTTCCAGGAGAACTCCAGTTCCAGGGGAATCCAAGACCCTCTTCTGACCTCTGTGGCATTGCACGACACGGGTGCACAAACCTACATGCAGACAGTACATTCATACACATAAATAAATAAAATTAAAAAAAAAAAGAAAATGAGGAAGAGTCTTCTGAGCCATAACCCACCTTTAATTATGTCTTAATTTTCTTTTGAAGCCAAACCAGAAATGAAGTAATACCATATATATAGTGATAGAGAGAACACTTATCAAAAAGTCTCATTCTCTGTAGTTGGAACTAATTCTTACTTTCTACTGCTTAAGTCTTTAGTCAGCACTACTATTGGGCTGTATATGGATAGAAGGAGATCTTGACATGGGAAATAGTGCAAAGAAACTTGACATGATTGCATACTCCTAAAGAGGTTCATACCAGTATAAACAAGATATATATGAGCATCTGAAAGAATGTGTTTAGGGTTTATATGAGGTAAACTATTCAAGTGCTTCCAACTTGACAAAGTCTTGTCAAACAGGAAAACTCTTTGTTCTGATGATATTAGATATCTGTAGTCTTAATAAATTCATACTTTAATAACATTCATTTTCTGACTATACATCATTACAATTATACAAATAGCTCCTAGATTACAAAAATGTTATTTCATTCCAAATAAGAAGAGAGGTCCTTTAGTCCCAGTTCATTTTTCATTTAGAAGTGACTTCTATATGCCAAGAGCTGTGTGTGAAAAGAGGCATCTGCCTTCTCAAATCTCAAGTTCTAATGAACAAAGAAATGTTTTCACAAGTGATTAACCTGTATGTATCAATAGGTAGAGATAAGTCAATGTGATTTAGAGCATAAAAAGAGTAAATTTTTTGTCATTGACTTTACTGCATTTGTTATTTTCCACCAGGTATATTTTCACAGTTTTGGTTACTGGTAGCTGTTTTCTAGTACATACTTGGTAGCTACACTTGGGAAATTACTGAGTGACAATTGGAAAAGTACCTTGCTCAGAAGAAGACCTTTATCTTGTGGATGCCAGTGCAGAATATGGTCTCACAGAGGAGGTGTCCACCCTGCTCCCCTTCATACCAGGGAGCACTTAAATTCTGATGATCATGGCTGACTGATAACAAACACACAATCACAACACTCATAAAATCCAACAGCTATCTAGTTATTCTGTTCACATTCCATTTTTCCCACTGCCTTTCACAAACTTGCAATAATTTTCCAATTTTCCATATCTCTTTGGAAATCTCCTTTAATTAACATTCTTAGTTTCCTGACACGGGTGCATTAAATTTGTTAAATATTCATTTTATAATCCGGAAGTAAATTGTAAGAGTTTTTAGTATAAATATGTTTTCACACAGAGACACAGATTATACAGCAAAGATAAAACAAAGATGATTTATTTCACTTTTTATTTATCTTGGGACAGTAGAGAAGAAAGAAAAGGAAATAATTTTTTGTGGGGGAGGGCTTTTTGAGACAGAGTCACCTGTTAGTCTCAGCTGGCCTGGAACTTGCTATGTAGACCAGGCTGGCCTTGAACTCATACAGATCCACCTGCCTCTGCCTTCCAAGTGCTGGGATTAAAGGTGTGTGCCACCACACCCAGAAGGAAATAATTTTTAAGGAGGATTAAGAGTTGAGATGTCTTTATATCAAAGGAAAGTGTTCTGGGTAGCTTTAGTGTCAACTTGACACACCTGGGTTAAAGGATACTCAATTGGGTAATTTCCTCCACCATACTGGCCTATGGTTATGTCTGTGGGGTATTTTCTTGATTGTTGAATGATGTGGGAGGGCCCAGCCCACTGTGGACAGTGCCAGCCCTGGGCAGGTTGCTGTGTATTTGTATAAGAAAGCAGGCTGAGCATGGACCAGGAGAGCAAGCCAGTAAGCAGTGTTCCTCCATGGCCTGTGCTTCAGCTCCTGCTTCCAGGTTCCTGCCCTAAGTTCCTACCCTGGTCTCCTTAAGTGATGAAATGTGACCCAGGACATGTAAAACAAATGAACAGATTCCTCCCCAAGTTGGTATTTGTCAGAGTGTTTGTCATACCAAATGAAGCAAACTAGAGCAGAAGGCTTGACATATGTTAATGTCACTAAGAAAAGGAGGAGTTGGGACTGCATCTGGTCATCTGGTTTGAGCTTGCATCAGGCAAAGGCTGAGTAGAAGCTAGTTGTGGGCTTCTATTCTAACAGTTAAGAAATCTCTGCTCATAAGTCCTCTTTTGGTTCTAGGACATCAGACAAACATTTGGGTCTGAGTTACCCTGGAATTCAGAAGCTTAATTGCTAATGGGAGAGTAAACAACTTACCCCTTCAAAATATTGCTTTCAGCCCCTTTAAAACAGAACACTGACATCTAACACAAGCTAAATGTTGTTTTAAAATCTCATCAGCTAAATCTGTATCCAAAGCCTAAATAATGTCAAGACAAAGAAGCAAACAAGCAAACAACAACTATGTGTGTTACAAAGTGGTATGATCATGAAGGAAACAAGAGGATCCATCTGAACACTTTATATGAGATGGCTGCACTTGCATTTCTAGAATGTCTTCTCCAACTTGAAAAACTCCATCCTCCTCTAACCCCTGTGTTAATCATGGAATAATCATTTTGCTGGACTTAGATTAGTAGTTCACTCAATAGCTGAATTTGAGTCATTCATGGAAGTGGTACCCTGTCAATCTATGATGAGGTTTAAACCATGTCTAATTTACATATTGCACAACAGTTTGTACAGAATTAAGTATACATAGATGTACAGTTCACCAAATACTTTTAATTTGCTTTACATAATTTGATCTTGTTATCTTTGATGCATAGGTATTATTGTTTGTGTTCAAACATTGGAGCTAAGGAAATTTGAGGGAGTTTAAAGGAGGAGAAGAGAACCTAGAGAGAAGGATTGAGGGAGAGGGTGAAAGACAGAACAACAGACAGGTAAAAGTCAGATGTTTTTGTGTTGCCTTGTTATTGAGGACATAAAGGATTTTATTTTCTTCTGTAGTTACACTATGGTAATTATGACCTAAACAGTGTAGTTGCTATTATGGTCTAGTGAGCAATTCAAATGATCATATTCTATTAAAACATAATAGCTTCTATACTTAATCTTGATATCGGTCCTGTAGTTTGTTTTTCTTAGTCTCTTTTTTCTCTAAATGTCTTCTTTCTTTGGGCTCATCTCACTATCTGATGAAAGATGTGAATTGTTGATCATGCCTGCATGAGTGTCTCCTTTTCATTGAGATTATACTGAAATTTGACACTGAAACAACAAATGAACTGTCTTTTGGCTTCAGTGCATATTTAACACAGAAGCTTAAATTTTTTCATTCAAACCACTTCAATGATCTTATTTCTACCAAGCCATCATCACTATTCATCATAAAGTAGAGTCAGTAGCAGGAACAGTATGATGAATCATGTAGACTCTATGGTTTAAGAAAACAGTTTGGGCTATAGATAATTATAAACTAAATTTATATATTTTTTCTTTTTTTAATTTAATTTTTATTGATGGTTTGTGCATTTTGTACATCATTTTCCAATTCAGATCAAGCATATTTCCCTTTCCCTTCCCCCTCACCCCCACCCCATCCCAGATCATGTATTCTGCCATAACTGTCCTGCATCTTTCAGGTTTTTTTTTTTCATTTTTTAGCTATAAGTGATAATCCATGAGTATAAGCATCCTTCGTGCAAAACCAATCTACTAGTCTACTGATATATATATATATATATATATATATATATATATATATATATATATATATATATATATATATATTCATTATGTTAGTTCTGTTTCTTTAGAGAACCATGACTAATACACCCTAACCCTAACTCTTATCAGGAAAGGACCATAATCCTAATACAAATCTCAGAACTTTCATGTTGGTGCATTTTTGTAACAATCATTATGCCAAGTTAATTTTTCCAAATGTGCTTTCAACATTATTCACTCACTATTATTCATTTGTCATTATTCTGAATTTGATATAAAATATACATAGTGTCATGATGAGGAATCTAAAGCATATGCAACATGCCTTTGAAGATCTACTTCACTGGAAGAGGTTTAAAATGACTCACACTGTACTGGGCAAAGGATGATGGAGGCCAGGGACACTAAAATTCTTTTCAAGGATTTCCTTGTAATAATCACCAGATACTGGGTAATAATACTAAAGTGTTAAGCACAAAGATATATACGGCAATTTACGCAATAAGATTATATCAGAGGTGAAAAAGGAGAAAATGTAACATAAATACAGACTTCCAACTAGATAGAAGTGTTAGAAAAAATAGACCTTCATTTGTAAAAAGAAAGAAAAAAGAAAGTTAAAAGAAGGAAAGAACTTGACCATAACACAAACAAAGAAAAAAATCATACAAAATTAAATATATCAAACATGTTACATTTTAAAATCATAAACATTATAGAATATAAATAGCATTAAATAGTTCTACACTGTGCTAAGGTCATATTTATTACATAGTGTACCAAAGATGTGGTATATTAAAAAGGCAAAAAATAGTAAACAGGCTTCTTAAAAGTTAAGATGTTAAAAGATAAAATGAATAGACAAGTTGTAACTCTGGGGACATGTGACAGTGTAGGATAAACATCAGATGCCTAGAATGTGTTCAAAACACTTAAATACAATAAAGAGAAATCAAAACAAATACAGTGTAGCAAAAAGTGAAGGCATTGAATAGACATTTCATTTAAAAAAACACATAAATGGGGCGGAACATGGTGCCACAAGGCATTTGGGAGGCTGGCAGCTGGGTTTCTGTGAGATCAAAGTGTGTTAGTCAGTTTTCTGTTGCTGTGATAAAGCACCATGACCAAGGAACTTATAAAAGGAAGAGTTTATTTGAGCTTACGATTGGCGGTTCCAGGGAATTAGAGTCCATTGTGGCGGGAGGCGTGGTGGCTGGATCTGGAGCAGCAAACCGAGGGTCACATCTCGCAAAGAGCACAGGAAGCAGAGAGGGGGCAACTGGAGACCACGAGGCTTGTTAAAACTCACTAAGCCTGCCCCCAGCAACGCACTTCCCCCAGCATGGCCACACCTTCTAAGACCTCCAAAAACAGCGCCACCAACTGGAGACAAATGTCTGAATACTTACAGCCTATGGGGGACACTCATTCAAACCACCACACAAGGCCAGTTTGGTTTACCTAGTGAGTTCCGGGACACCTGAGGCTACAGAGAGGCCCTTCTAAAACAAAAGCAAAAACACAAAAAAACTCCAAAACAACAAAAACCCAAATGGCAAATAAGCATGTAAAAGGATGTTTAGAACTTCAAGTTAAAGCCCAGTAAGCTATAATGACATGGAAGAACAGGAAGGATAACAGGGGTGTGGCACAATACAAAGTGCTCTGCAGGTACAAAACAAGGAATTTGCACACATTGATGGTGTGAATACTATGGATGCAAGAAACACAACTCTTACCTCGAAGGGGATGAGAGAGTTTATTCTGGAATCAAATACGAGTAACCATGGCACAGCAACACAGATTCAAATTATTCCAAATTCTTTGTTCCACTGTAATATAGCAGTTTTGTGAAGTTTTTATAATAAAAGAAAGTCATAAATCAAGACAATTTAAATTATGTTGGTGGTCTCACCCCACACTCTGCCGGATTTCTGGCCTTAGCCTAGTCCCCCACTCCTGTCTCTCCACAAAAGTTGTCCAGACCTGCCCACTGCATCCTGATCTGTTGCACCCAGACTAGTTTGATTCTCCAGGTTGGTTTGTAAGACCCTCCACAGACTGTCCTCACCTTCACCTTACCTTTGGCCTCCTGATCTTCTTGCCACAGACCTGCCTAATAAATACCCTTTTAAGTCAGATCCATGCAGTGCACCTTGATTCCCCAGTTCCAGAGCAGCTCCATTCTCTTCCTGCATCCTTCTAGCCTTGTGCCTAGGCCCACACCTGCTCTTTCTACCTCAGATCTCTGGACTACTCTGCTTCCTGATTCCATACAACCAGACTATCTGTATTCTCTAACTTCAGGGCTCACACTTACCCTGCAGAGTTTTCTAGACCTTTTCTAGGCTGTCCTCATTTCCACCTTGCCCTTGGCTCTCCTCCTGATCTGCCTGCCACAGACTTGCCTACTACACTGTGAGAACCTCAAGCACATGGCAACTAACTTTTCATACCTGAGCAAAAAGCAACCAAGGTACATCAACAATATAAACTGTATCAAACTTCAAATAAACAAAGACAGAATAGAATTTCTTACAGGACACACAACCAGCAAAACATATCTATATGACCAAAGGGCAATGCAAAAGTACAAATAGTATGAAAAACCAAGAGAACATGTCCCCAACAAAATCTACTAGTCTTACAGAGGGTAGAATAATGAGAATTATCCAGAGGAACCCTACAACAGATTTATAAAAACAATAATAAACATGACTAAAAAACTTAAAGAACACACAGCCAGACAACTAAAAGAATTCAAAGAGGATAGACATAAACGCATGACAGGAACTCAAGAAATTACAAGTATAGATGAATGAATTAACAAAAAACAATTCAGGCCTTGAAAAGTGAATTCAAAAAGGAAGATAGATATATTGAAGAAAACCCAAGCTGAAATGAAGATGGAATTTAATAAACTCAATAAGTTAACTTGAAATGACATGAGAAATCTAGACAAGGAAAATAAATGAAATGGAAAACAAATTATCAATACTGGACAAAGTTGGAGAACTGGACTGCTCAAGCAAAGATTATGAAAAACAATTTTAAAATACAGGAATGGAGTATCCAGCAAATGTGGGACACCCTGAAAAGACTAAATTTATGCATCATAGGCATACAGAAAGGAGAAGAATCTCACTTCAAGGACATTGGCCAGATCTTCAAAAGGTTTATGGAAAAAACTTCCCTAAATTAAGGAAAGACATAGCTATACAGATAGAAGAAACACATATACACAAAATAGATATGACCAGAAGAGAAACTCCTCATTGTATTTCATAGTAAAAGTGCTAAATGTGCAGAACAAAGAGAGGTTATTGAAAGCTGCTAGAGAAAAACAAGTTATTTATAAAGGAAAACCCATCAAAATTAAAGCTGACTTTTCAATGCAAATTAAGACAAAAGAGCCTGGAATGAAATATTTCCAGTTTTAAATGAACATGGATGACAACCCAGAATACTTTATCCAGCAAAATAATCTATCAAAGTCAAAGGAGAACATTTTTTTTCCATGACATGCATAGCCTGAATGATTTCATGTCTACAAAGCAGAGAATGCTGGAAGCACTACAAGGGACTGAAAATAGGAAGAACTATACCCAAGAGGTTACAGAAAGTAAACATTGGAAGGCATAATTACAGAAACACAAAATAGGACCCAGAGCACAACCACATTAAAATGACAGTAACCATTACATATTTTCAGTTATAACCTTAAATATCGGTGCATCAACTTCCCAGTCAAAAGACACAGGCTAGTGGAATGCATTAAGAAACAAAGGGATAGCTTACCCCTCGGTGGATCCTACTTGTAACAACTATTTATAATGAGTCCTAACGAAATTTACCTTCTAGGTGCTGCAAGGTTTTAATATGAGAGACTTTCTTATCCCCCCCCCAATAGAACAAGGAGAAATATGATGATGATGAGGTGGTTCTCTAACTGTTAACTGGAGCCAACTGCTATAGAGGTAATCTCTTATAAAACTGGTAAAACTGCCTTCTTTTTTTTTTAAATTTTATTTATTTTTTTATGTGTATGAGTGTACTGTATGCATGTAGGTTTGTGCACCCGTGTCATGCAAAACTGCCTTCTTTAATTGACTAATAGACATAGGAACTGTGAAAAGGATTATTCTCTATTCCGATCCAAATATAATACTAAAGTCTCCTTAAGCTATGCACTTAAGCAAAATATATTAATACAGGAGAGCTCTGATATCAGTAATGGATTATTCTTCCAAGAAGATGTTGGGTAAGGGATCCAAGGCCCCCAAAAGTTAAAGGCTTCTTGCCTGTAAACTGGGATACCTGCAAGAAGAGAAGCGATAAGGCCCTGATGTCGAAGACCTGATGTAAGCATGGGAAAGATGTATTGAGACCGCATTTGCAAGTGTACAGCTGGTCTCTGGAATACCAGAGAGTGTTACCAAGGGCCACTAAACCAATAAAGCAAATATAGGTCTCCTTGAGTCAAGCAAGACTCCTCCGTCAGCACCAGCTACACCTCACCTGCCTGGAAATACTGTGCAGCAGTGGCATCCATATGCCTGTATATCCCAAATCTAATTTGCTATTAGCTCTCTCCTTGGAGGAATAACCCATGGCTGATGCCACAAACTTACATCCTCTAGTGGTTAGGAGATGATATAAGCCACAGTAAGACCCTGTCATATTTTACAGAAAAAATGTAATTCATGGATTAACATACCATCCAAATATCTGTGTCTATACCAAAGTAACCTACCATAACAATTAGTACTGTTTAAATACCTATATATCTAATTGCTTGTGCTTCATTAGTAGGACTGAAAGGTTATTCCTGGACAAACTGTCAGCCCATGAAAGGAAACAGCCAGAACTGACCAGAGTCCAAGACAACAGCTCCAGAGAAAGTAGACTGTTTTGCTTCTCATCCACCTGTGCCCCTTTTCTAAGCCTAGGGAACAATCTGGGAAGAGGGGGTTGTGATAGGAATGTAAGGGCTGCAATTGGAGTGAATGCTGAAACTACAGCAATATAGTCTGGACACTCATCTATCAACTTGATTGAACATAACCCCCCCCCCCAGCTGGATGGTGGGACCCATGGGCTGTGTGGGTTTGGGCACAACTGCTTGCAAATTGGTTTTACATGAAGGATGCTTGTACTCATAAATTATTACTTATTGTTAAAAAAACGAAAAAAATAAAGTAATAAAAAAAGAAACAAAGTAAGACTTTTTGTTGTCTTCAAGAAAGTCATCTTACATTCAAGGATAAGCAATACCTTAGGGTAAAAGGAAGAAAAAAATACTCCAAGCAAATGACACTAAGAAGCAAGCTGGAATTGCAATTCTAATATCTGACAAAATAGACTTCAAGTTAAAAATAACCAGAAGAGATAAATAGGGTCACTTTATTATAATCAAAGGACCAAGAAGATATTACAATCATGAATATATGTACTAAACTCTGGTACATTCAATTTCATGAAAGCAGTACTACAGGAGTATAAAACACAGATTATTCCCAACTTGGTAACATTATACATATTATACATCAAATGGACCAAAAAGACATCTACTGAATATTCCACCGAACACCAAAGAATACGTTTTCCAGTCAACTTCCCATGGACCTTTCTCTAAAATTGATCACAAACTGGAGCACAAAACACACCATAACAAATAGGAAAATGAAACAGTCCCATGGTTTTATCAAACCATAGTGTCATGAGGCTTAAAAGCAACAGCAAAATAAGCTCTAGGAAGTACAAAAACTCATAGAGATTAAACAACACACTCCTGAATGATGAATGCATCAAAGAAGAAATTAAGAAAGAAATAAAAAAATTTTGTGGAACTAAATAAAAAATACTACAACACCACAAAACCTCTGGGACACTTTAAAAGCAGTCTTATGAGGGAAGTTTACAGCTGTAATTACCTATATTAAAAAATCATAGCAAGCACATATAAATGACTTAATGTTACAACTCAAGGCTCTGGAAAGATAAGAACACACCACCTTGAGAAAACAAAAATCTTGGTTAATCTGGGATAACTGTGTAGCCTTAAACATCCAAAAGGAAAGTATAAACATAAATAAATAAATAGGCCTGAGAAGTTGTACTTCACGAATAAAACTTGAGATCTTAGTAAAACGACAGAAAGTGAAAAAAAAAAGAGCATAGTTGTTTTGCCTGTCTTACTGGCAAGTGTAGCTACCTTGTGGCTGACACAGCTTTTGCCATTCTTCAAAGATGTGAAGCACAGCTTTCTAACCTTCCAATATGGACTGAAGACTCATGTCTCTCCAAGAATCCTCCAAATCTTCAGTTCCAGATGGGGACTGCTGAGACATCCAACTTGTGAACTGAGCTACTACTGGGATTCCAGCCTCTTCAGAGTATAGACTGCCATTGTTGGACTACCCAGGCTGTATCATGGAGACCAGTACAGGAAGATCAAGACAGGACTCGGTGTTTACTGGACCTCATTTGGTGACCATGGGAAGGGAAAACCACAGTGTGGAGCACAAGGGCAGAACTGATGGTGGTTTGGGCTTGCCAAGGAGGAGCTTTCAAACATGACATCTTTCAGTCTAATAAAGAAAAAAAAATCATAAGCTGAAGGTACTAAAACCTATGATATATGTGGCATGCATATATGCATATTTTGGAGTGATGCATATTGGAAGGAATAACAACAACAAACAACAACAAAAAGACTGGGTCAAAGAACCGACTGAAACGGTGAACTTCTGCTCGAAGCAGTAAACTTCTGCATCGAGAATTTTGAGAGAGACTGAGAAAAAGAAGAAAAATATGTTTGGCAGAATCCATGAGCTCTGATGGGGTGGCGGGACACGGGTCTAGATTTTATTTGAAACTTTGTATGAAATGCACAAAGCTTCAATAAAAATTGGCTTTGAAAAAAAAAGAACACACCAAACCCAAATGCAGCAATAAGAAGAAATTAAAAAATTAGAACAGAAATTAATGAAATACAAATAAAGAAAACAATACCAAAAAAAAAAATCAATGTATCTAAGAGTGGTTCCTTTGAAAAGTTAAAGAAGAATGCTACACTCAGTCCAGTTAACCAAAAGAAAGAACAAATCCAAATTAAACAAAATCAGAGGTTAAAGGGTGTCTATTGCAATAGACACCAAAAATTCCAGAACATTATATAGGATTACATTAAAAATTTGAAAAGCTGAAAGAAATGGATGAATTTCTAAACTCATAGAAGCCACCAAAGCTAAATAAAGAAGGTATCAACATCTTAAACAGACTTGTAACAAATAAGGAAATTGAAGCTACAATGCAGAACCTTCCAACTAAAAAATGTTTGGACCCAAAAGGACTCAGAGAAGAATTCTACTAGACATTCACAGAAGATCTAAAACAAACAGTTCTTAAAACATTAAAAGGATAGAAACAGAAGGAACATGCCCAGATTCCTTCTATGAAATCAGTATTATTCTACTACCCAAACCAGGTAAATTCACAATAAAAATGAATTATAGATCTATATCCTAAGGAACACAGATACAAAGATTCTCAACAAATACTCTCACAAATTGCATACAGACACACATCAGAAAGTTCATCCAGCATGATCAAGTGGGCTCTATTCCAGAGATACAGGGATGGTTCAATACACATAAGACAATAGATGTAATAAATCATATAAATGGACTCAAGGACAAAAATTGCAAGTCATCTGAACATATGCAGAAAAGGTCTTTGACAAAATCCAAAATGCATTTACAAGTCCTGGAGGGAACTGGACTGGAGGGAACCTACCTCAGCATAATTAAAGCTATATACAGCCAACCCACAGCCAACATCATTCTAAATGGAGAAAAACTGGAAGCATCCCCCTTAAAATCAGGAACCAGAAAATATCACCCACTATCTCCCCTCTTTTTCATTCAGTGCTTGAAATTTTGCTAGAGCAATAAGACAAGAGAAGGAAGCTAACATAATATGCCAGTAACAAGCAACTGGAGAAAGCATTCATGGAAACCCTCCCATTCACAATAGCTTTAAATTAAATATCTAGGAATAAACCTAACCAAAGTCACTAAAATCTGTACAATAAAAACTAAATCTTTGATAACAGAGATAGAGGAAGACACTGGGGGACAGAAGGACTTCCCATGCTCATCGATTAGAAGAATTAACATTGTGAGTATTACAATTCTGTTAAAAGTATCTATAGATTCAGTTCAATGCAAATCAAAATACCCATGACATTTTTAGAGGGCTAGAAAAAATCCTAAAATTCATATGGAATCACAGAAGACTCTGGATAGCCAAAGCAATGGAGCAAAAAGAGCAATGCTGGAGGAATAAACATACTTGATGTCAAACTATATTACAGAGCTAAAGTCATATAGGCATCATGGTATTGGCACAAAAGCAGACATACAAGTCAATGGAACATAATAGAAGACCCCAACATGAGTGCATGCAGGTTAATCCACCTCATATTTGACAAATGTGCCAAAAACACACAATGGAGGAAAGACAACTTCTTCAACAAATGGTGCTGGCAAAACTGGAAAACCACCTGTAGAAGAATGAAATTGGACCCTTATCTTTCACAATGCACAAAAGTTCACACCAAATAAGTCAAAGACCTTAATATGAAACCTGAAACTCTGAAACTGCTAGAAAAAACATAGGCAGTGCCATCCAACATATAGGTGTAGGAAATGACTTTCTAAATCAGACATTAGCTTCTCAGGGATTGATAAGGTTCCAATATGTGGGACCTTATTAAGCTACAAAGCTTCTGTACAGAAAACAACAGCAACCACCTCCACCACCACCACCACCACAACAACAACCAAGAAAATGGAAGCCCACTGAGTGGGAGAAAAATCTTTACCAGCTACACATCTGACAGAGGAATAATATCCACAATACACAAATAACTCAAAAAACAAAGTAACAAGAAATTAAACAACCCAATAAAAAGATGGGCTATAGATCTGAACAGAGATTTCAAATGAAGAAATAAAAATGGCTAAGAAATACCTTAAAAAGTAACTGGCATCCTTAGTAACTAGAGAAATACAAATCAAAACCACTTTAAGATTTTTGTCTTACCCCAGTCAGACTGGCTAAGATCAAGGAAACAAAAATCACCAAATGCTGGAGAGGATGTGGACAAAGGGTCATTCCTTTCTGGTATTATTGCAAACTTGTGCAACCCCTATGGAAAGCAATGTGCAGAACTCTTAAAAAGCTAAAAATGAACCTAGTATTTGATCTGGTTATACCACTCCTTGGCATATAAACAAAGGACTCATTCTACTGCAGGTAATCTTGTACATCCATGTTTGTTGCTGTTCTTTTCATAATAGCTAGGAAATGAAAACAATCTAAGTGTCCCTCAACTGATGAACGAATAATAAAAATGTGCTACGTTTACACAATTGAGTTCTACACAGTGGTAAGGAAAGACAAAAATCATGAAATTTTCAGGTAAATGGATGGATCAGGGCAGGAGAGATGGCTCAGTGGTTACAAGCAATGGCTGCTCTTGCAGAGAAACTAGGTTCCATTCCCAGCACCCACATGACAGCTAACAATCTAGGGGAATCCTATGCCTTCTTCCAAATTCTGTGGGCTGTGCACAACATGGATGCACTTTCATACATGTAGGCAATACACTCACACATACAAAATAAAAAGAAAACTAAATAGCATTTTTAATTTAAGATCATCTAAAACTCTATACATGAATGTTGTTTAACTTTTATTGGTAAGCATAAAAAGTAGGAAAAAGCCCATATTTTCATCCACAAGCAAAAGGATAAAATATAGAATATGGAATGTTACTCAGCCAAAAATATCAATAAACTACTAATACATTCAGTATTCTATTTTTAAAAAGCATGACATTCACTCTATGAAAATTATACTTCAGTGAATGTGATTTCTTCTCTTTCTACAGAAAACCTGCTTGGTCTCCACTGGTAGAAGCCAGAGAAATAACAAACTGTTTTGATAATTGGTGAAGTATATCCTGAGAAACAAAATAATTGCTAATAAGTAATTTTATCTTCATAATCTCTTCTTGCTTATAAAAAGGAATTAGAGGTACACGCAGCCAGTGGTCTGATTAGTGTATCTCTCAATTCACAGAGTGCTCAGCCCTAAATGGGACACATATCACATTCTCTCAAGGAAAGATTAGAAGAGCCAGAGGTAATATATGAATGCAAGGAAGCCGTGTTGTACAGACCCAACCAGAAAGTTTCACATATGAACCTACTGTACTTGTGACAACATTCACAGAACCTGTGCAAGCTTAGGCCAGAGAAATACCCAGAATGGAGAGGGAAGTGGGCAAGAAGCCCCAGCCACAGTTGAAGACTATGAACAACTGTTAACTGCTGAGAGAAGGGATAGGAGAGGGACTTTTCTTTATGACATTGGTAGGTTGATGAGTCTCTAGGCAATGGACCCATAGCCAAGGGCATTTGGGAAGCACAAATTAGACATGATAGGCTCCTATGTTATGGGGGTTAGTACAGTTGGAGTGTGGATGGGGGTGGTTCTGGATATGATCAAAATACATTTTATGAAATTATCAAAGAATCAAAAATATTATTAAAATAAAAAAGAATGACTGGATTAAAATAATTATTTTGTTGTTGTTTGTTTGAGACAGGGTCTTGCAGTCCCTTCTGGCATGGAGCTTGGTATGTAATCCAGGCTGGCTTTGATTTCACAGAGATCAACCTGTCTCTGCTTAAACCTTAGTATAGCTAGCCCCTGGTCAATGACAGGTTCTGATATAATACAAGAAGAGACACAGAAAAAATGCTATACTCATCTCCTGATAGAAGAAAACACAAGGTTGTTTTCCATAATCAAATTAACAGAATTAAGACTACATAAAATTCTATAGTTCTTCAACAACAATGAAGCAAAGTAAAATGAAGGATGAGAGACAAGCTGGTTCAGAGGAGGGTTTAAGGAGACATTAATTAGTTTGTTGGATAAGCATTACTGGATCCTTATTCAAAATCTTGTAAAAAATGAATTTAAAGCAACAATGAGAAATTTGATTGTTAAACATCTGATATCGGGGCTGGAGAGATGGCCTAGCAGTTAAGAGCACTGACTGCTCTTGCAGAGGACCCGGGTTCGATCACCAGCACCCACATGGCAGCTGAGACCAGTCTGTAACTCCAATTCCAGGAGAACTCCAGTTCCAGGAGAATCCAACGCCCTCTTCTGACCTCTGCAGCATTGCATGACATGGGTGCACAGACGTACATGCAGACAGTACATTCATACACATAAAAAATGAAAATTAAAAAAATATGATGTCAACAAGCAATCATAGCTACTCTTTTTACTAAGTGACAGTTAAATCATTGATTTTCTTTTTTTTTTTTTTTTTTTTTTTTGAGACAGGGTCTCCCTGTAGCACCAGCTGTCCTGGAACTCACTCTTCAAACTGTGCTCGTGTGTGTGTGTGTGTGTGTGTGTGTGTGTTTGGAGAGTCACTGGATTATCTGTGGGTGAAATCATGAAATGTTTAGATTTGCTTCAAAGCTATTTGGGAGTCATGGAAATGAGTACTGGGTATACAATAAACAAAGTTGGCTATGAGATGACAAGTATTTAAGATGGGTGATGATGTTTACAAGAGCTGTTTATATAATTTCATTTACTTATGAATTGGTTTACAATGTCCATAACAAAATTATAAAAGGAAAGAAAAGGAAAGAAAGGAGGAGAAGCAGAGAGATAGATGCAAGAAAAGAAAGGATGTTGTAAAGTCATGGTAATGAAGCACTTTGTAGACTATGAACATTTTTGCATTCAATATTTTGGTTGGGGAAGACTGAATAAACTGCTAGATCCTTTCCAGCCACTTGGAGTTGAGACCCAGGCATGGGCTTGGAGTTGGAGGTTGTAGTCAGCATCATGCTGTGGCAAACTGGAACCATTCTAGTAGGAAGCAGAACTGAATTAATGTCATTATTCTGATTCTACACATAAGGAAACTCAACCACATGGAACAGACACTATCAACCTCTAATTTGTCATATCTATTTTACTTTTATCTGAATACCAGTCCCAGGCTCTTTTCACCCATCTTGCTTTCAGATATCAATAAAAAAATTTTATTCTTTAAATTTTGGATTTCTTGTCAAAGGCATAGTTGATAAATACTTAATTTTTTAAATTTATTTCTGTATGTGTATGAATGTACTGCCTGCATGCAAGTCTGTGCACCCGTGTCGTGCAACGCCGCGGAGGTCAGAAGAGGATCTTGGATTCCCCTGGAGCTGGAGTTCTCCTGGAATTGGAGTTTCAGACGGTTCTCGGCCACCATGTGGGTGCTGGGGATCGAACCCGGGTCCTCTGTAAGAGCAGTCGGTGCTCTTAACCGCTAGGCCATCTCGTATTTTTTAAAGCTGTGAAAACCACAACAGTGTAGCCTCTGCAGAAGGAGAGTAGTGAGATTTTATCACTGGAATTTTGTTTCATTTACACAGGTATCTGCCCAGATTAAAACAGACTAATATAAATTATTTGGGACAACTAAAACAAAGAAAAAAATCTCTAAAGAATTAAAAGAAGATGGTTGCCTGTCCATTTCTGATATTTTAACCTTGGAGGACATAGTTTTTCTGGAGAGTCACAGGGATTTGGGGTAGTGGTAGTTACACTACAGATTTTGGAAGTGGGCACACCAGCCCCTACTCCCACATTAATCAAAGCCATAACTTAGGACAAGTCTAAATTACTGTGCTCAGCTTTCTGCCCGTAGCAGGAAAACTTCTGCAAGACAATGGAACTCAGCACCTGCGAATCCCTCTGTCTTCTGAGTATCTAAAAACAGCCTCTCTGAAGGTTGAAATTTATGCAACAAGTGTTCTTAGTTTTACATTTTCTTTTCACCTGCAAGGGCTTTGGACTACTTCCAAGCAACAGAGGGAGGATGAAAATGGCAGCTGCACCAAGTCTGGCAGGAATGCCTTTGGCTGCTGTTTTAGCAGGCTCTACTCTGAACAGTCCACATGCAGCGAGGTCTACCCTGAACTGTCCACATGCAGCAAATGCTACCCTTCACTGTCCACATACAAACACCTGCCTGACTCTGCTGAGATAGCAACCAAAATTATCAGCAACTCACTTTCAAAAGATGTATTAAGACTTTCAGACTATGTGTAGAGCACAATTAAAAAAGGGAGATCTTACTGAGATTTGTCCATACTTTTAAACTCTTGAAAGCCCACACCAGACTAAAACATCAATCATAAAATAATTTATCAGTATGGATTCTGATTCCATGGCATGCCAATGCAGGTTTGGTGGCACCATTGGACCTCCCTTCCCATTTAAAAATTCTACCTTCTCTGGGGCTGGAGAGATGGCTCAGCTGTGATTCCCAGCACTCACATGGTGGCTAAGAACTGTCTTTAACTCCAGTTTCAGGAAAATCTGACTCCCTCTTCTGACCTCCATGGCATTGCACGACACGGATGTACCAACTTACATGCAGACAGTACATGCATAGATATAAAAATAATAAATAAATTAAAAAATAAAAAAAATCTACCTTCTCTGTACTTAAATATGTAAGAAAACTAACAATCATTGTAGGCTGACACGAAATATTTCCTGAAAAAGATGGGAAGCACATAAAAGAGATAATGCTAATTAGTTGGACATAGCTATGAATCATTAGAGTTAAAATGTTTTCTCTGGCAGCAGAAAATGCTGTTTGTCATATGGCACTGAAGAAAGGGTTTTCATTGGCTATTTTCTGCACTTGGAGTTTAGATTTGGATTTAGAATTTTTTGTCTGTTTCCAAGTATTCGAATTATGCAAGCAGATTGACTGAGTAGCCTCAAGCATTCAGGAGAAAAGCTTTTTTAGCATATAATAAAAAATGTTTTTCCTTGCAAATGTATCTCAAAATTTGCAGTTTCAATTTTCAGCAAATTAGAGAAATGTAAAAAAACACAACTTTTTTCCAGTTAAATTTATATGCTTAGGGCTACTTAACATGGAGTTGCCAGAGGCCAATAGTAAGCAGGGAGTGTAGAAAATGACTAGTGGACAGAGCAGTGAATACTGCGCCTGTTCCCAGTAGGCCCATAGCAGGTGGCCTCTCAGAAGCCTGGAAGAGAGAATGCTGCTTCTCACCCTTTATTACTTTTGCAGTCTAAGTGTAATATATTCACCTAGCCGGGTATGGTTGCTCACACCTTTAATCCTAGCACTCAGGAGGCAAAGGCAGGTGGATCTTTGTGAGTTCAAGGCCAGCCTTCTCTACAGAGTGAGTTCCAGGAGAGCTGGGGCTACAGGAAGACCCTGTCTCGAAAAAGACCCCCAAATATACATATTCACCTAAAACCATTGCTTTAAAATAGCGGTTTCCACCTCAGAATTAGTATTTTTAAACTCCCCTTAAGATGTCTTTATAGGAAACATCAAACTAAGACTGTGGGATCTCATCCTGATTACATTTTTTTCCCTCCTAATCTAAAGACAACCTTTCTTCAGTTTCCTTTTACACTTGGTCTCCTGTGGCTGCTGCTTCAGGCCACCTTACTTCAGAGCTGTTAGTTTAGATGTACTCAAATGGCATTATTTAGCTCTGTCTTTAGAACTCATACTTTGGCAATGATTGTTGAGCAATAGCAAGGAGCATAATGATTAGACTCTGAATAAAACACACATTTGCTTTCCAAAACCAAAAGGACTATCTCAATTTCAACATTATTCATTGTTCCACCCACTTATCGAAATATTTGTTCTGAAAATTTCATTCAACTCTTCTTTTAAAAAAAATAGGAAATACACATTTTAAAATACACATTTAAGCTGGGTGTGGTGGCACACGCCTTTAATCCTCCCACTTGGGAGGCAGATGCAGGTGGATCTTTGTGAGTTCAAGACCAACCTGGTCTACATAGCGAGTTCCAGGTCAGCCAGAGCTACATGGAGACCCTTTCTCAAAAAGACCAAATAAATAAATAAATAAATAAGAAAATAAGAAAAGAAGAAAAGAAAAGAAAAGAAAAAAAAACAAACACCTATGTAATTATATATATTATATATATATATCTATATATTTTTTTTTTTTTTTTTTTTTTTTAATTTTACTTTGAATCAGGCCTGGTTCCGAGATTTGGTGACATAAAATTTTATAAAAGTTTCAATATTCACCTGCCCCTGGAAGTCCCAGCTCAGACTCCAGACATTCACCCAGTGTCAGTGACATGCTGGTGAGGCAAGACAGACCCTCCTTGACCCTTGGGGGGCTCGTTACCTGCCCCAGGAAGTCCCAGATTGGACTCTAGACAGTCACCAATTGTCAGTGAGATGCTGGTGAGACAAGGAGGACCTGCCTTGACCCTTGGGAGCCTACTGGTATGCAGGCCAAAGTAGCAACCCAACCCAGCCCCCTCCCCTCATCCTGGTGGAACTCTGGTGCAGAGCACCTAACAGGTGGAGCATTGGTGATTACAGTCTGTGCAGCCAACTTTGAGGTGCCAGATTTCAAAGAAACAAATAAACAGACAAATCCACATGCTGAAGATACAAAGAAAAAACAACATGGGAAAAGCTCATAATAAATCAACACCGAACTCTACTAACCCTACAGAAAATCCCTACAGTGAGACCTCTGAGGAAAGAAACCAAGACACCGACCTTAGAAGAACAGCTGTAGACATATTCAAATAAATTAGAGAAGTAAGGGAAGAGAATGAAAAATTCAAGAAGGACCTAGAGGGAGATAATGACAAATGGTGGGGAGAAATAAGGGAAGAGATTGAAAAACTCAAGAAGGACCTAGAGGGAGAAAATGACAAACTCTGGAAGGAAGTCAAAACACACTGAAAAGATCCCGGCTGAAATGAAAAAAGAAAATGACCAATGAACAAAGGAGCAACAAGATGAGAATGACAGGCTCCAAAGGAAAATGGAAAATCTAAAGAAATCACAGGATGAAAAGAAAAACAATATTGAACATTCATCCAACCACGAGAAAAGGATGGGAAAAAGCCTTAGAAGCAGAATGGAAGAAGTAGAAAAAATAATATCACACCTGCAGGATAATATGGAGCAACTAGAAAGCTCAAGTGAAGATTATGAAAATTAAAAAAAAAAACACAACAGTGGAACAACCAGGAAATGTGGGACACTATGAAAAAAACAAACCTCCACATCACAGGGCTAGAGGAAGGAGAAGAATCCCAAGAAAACACTATTGACCAGATCTTCAACAGGATAACAGAAGAAAATGTCCCCAAACTGAAAATAGACAAACCCATACAAATACAAGAAGCACATAGAACATCAAACAGACAGGATCAGAAAAGAAACTCCCCACGCCATATAATTGTTAAAACACTAGATGCTCAAAACAAAGACAAAATACTGAAAGCCACAAGAGAAAAAGAAGTTACATATAAGGGGAAACCCATCAGAATTACAGCTGACTTCTCAGTGCAAACTATGAAAACTAGAAGAATGTGGACCAAATTATTCCCAGTACTAAATGACTTTAGATGCCAACCCAGACTACTATACCCAGCAAAAATGTCAATTATAGTTGAAGGAGAAAGAAGAATCTTTCACAACATGAACAAGATGAAAGAATATATGTCTAAGAAATCAACACTTCAGAAAATCCTCAAAACAATCCAAAGAACAGAGGAAAGAAGCAACTATCCCTAAGCAATTAAAAACAGAAAACAACAAAATCATAACAGAGTAAATATAAACCTGGACCAAGAATGCAAACAAAAAATAAGGTAAAATGAAGCAACACACATCTCTTAATAATAACCATAAATACTAATGGTCTAAACTCCCCAATCAAAAGGTATAGACTGGGAGAATGGATTAGGAAACTAAACCCTTCTATATGGTGTCTACAAGAAACCCACCTCACCCTCAAGGACAGTCACCAACTTAGAGTGAGTGTATGGTCATGAAAGTGTATGAGTTCTTCTATAATAGGAGAAGTGGCGTCTTGAAGACCATATTGTAGTGGATAAGCCATAGAGATATACAAGGATGGAAAAAATTATTCCAAGCAAATGGTACCAAGAAACAAGCTGGCGTGGCTATTCTAATATAAGACAAAATAGATCTCAAAGTAAAATTAATCAGAAGAGAACAAAGAGGGCCATTACATCTTTGTCAAAGGAACAATGAACCATGAAGAATTCACAATCCTAAATGTCTATGCACCAAACTCTGGTGCACCTAACTTTATAAACACAACTCTGTAGGACCTCAAGACACAGATTAACCCTAACACACTAATAGTGGGGGACTTCAACACCCCACTGGGCCCCTTGGATAGATCAACAGGACAAAAAATAAACAGAGAGACATAAGAACTGAACAATACAATACACCAAATGGACCTCACAGACATCTACAGAATATTCCACCCAAATACCAGAGAATATACTTTCTACTCATCACCTCAAAGAACATTCTCCAAAATTGAGCACATACGGAACAAAAGGAACCTCAACAAACACAAAAAGATAGAAATTATTCCATGCATTCTATCAGACCACAGTGCAATAAAGCTCAATATGAACACCAGAATAAGTCCAACTAGCTATAAGAACACACAGACACTAAACAACACAATCCTGAATAACGAATGGGTCAGGGAAGAAATAAAGAGTGAAATAAAAGTATTCATGGAACTGAATGAAAATGACAATACAACACAACAAAACCTGTGGGATACTTTAAAAGCAGTCTTGAGAGGGAAATTTATAGCCCTAAGTGTCCACATTAAAAAAAAAAAAAACAACAGAAAGGGAACAAATAAGCGATCTAACACTGCAGCTAAAAACACTTGAGAGACAACAATAAATGAACCCTAAACCCAACAGACAGGAAGAAATAACAAAAATCAGGGCAGAAATCAATGAAATAGAAACAAAGAACATAATACATAACATCAATGAATCCAAAGAAAGCTGGTTCTTTGAAAAAATAAACAAAATAGACAGACCTCTAGCCCAGTTAACCAAGAAAAGAGGGAGCAACTCCAAATGAATAGTATTCATGATGAAAGGGGAAACATCACAACAGACAAAAAAAAAAAAAGATCCAGACAATCATACGAGAATTCTTCAAAAATCTATACTCCACTAAATTTGAAAACCTAAGAGAAATGGATGGATATCTGAAATCCTGGGAACAAACAAAGCTTAACCAAGAAGAGATTGACAGTTTAAACAGACCCAAAATAATTGAGGAAATTGAAAATATAATTAAGACCTCCCAACTAAATAAGCCCTGGTCCAGATGGTTTCATGGCAGAATTATACAAAACATTTAAAAAGGTCCTACAACCACTGCTACTCCAACTGTTTAGAAGGCTAGAAACAGAGGGACTTCTCCCAAACTCCTTCTGTGAACTCAGCATCACTCTAATACCAAAACCAGTAAAAGATGCAAACAAAAAAGAAAGCTATAGACCCATCTCACTAATGAACATAGACGGAAAAATTCTCAACAAAATACTTGCAAATAACATACTGACCCACATCAAAAAGATCATCCATCATGATCAATTTGGATTCATACCAGAGATGCAAGGATAATTCAACATACGTAAATCAATAAATATCATAAAGCACATAAATGGACTGAAAGACAAAAACCACACGATCATCTCAATTGATGTAGAAAAAGCCTTTGACTCACCAACTTAATGGCTGAGAAAGAAAATGCAGCTTTGCAGTGAGTAGGATGTACCAGAAAGTGCCAGCAGAAGGATTGACTCCTCTGGGCACTGAAGGGAAGAAATGCCTCAGATTGCTGCAGACATCAAGCCCCTCTGTGGATCCTACTAATAACAACTATTTTTAATGATTCCTAACGAAGCTTACCTTCTAGGTGCCGCAAAGGTTTTAATACAAGAGACTTTCTTAACCCCCCCCATAGAATAAGGAGAAATATGATGATGATGATGAGGTCGTTCTCCAGCTGTAGATTGGAGCCAGCTGTTATAGAGCTATTCTCTTGTAAAAATCAGTAAAACTGCCTTCTTTAATTGACTAATGGACATAGAAACTCTGAAAAAGATTATTCTCTATTCAGAACCAAATATAATGCTAAAGTCTCCTTAAGCTATGCACTTAAACAAAATATATTAATACAGGAGCTCTGACATCAGCAATGGATTATTCTACCAAGGAGATGTTGGCCAGGGGATCCAAGCCCCCACAAAAGGTAAAGGCTCCTTGCCTCCAAACTGGGATATCTGCAGGAAGAGAGGCGATAAGGCCCTGCTGTTTGAAGACCTGATATAAACATGGGAAAGATGTATGGAGACCGCACTTGCAAGTATACAGATGGTCTCTGGAATGCAGAGAGTGTTTACCAAAGGCACTAAACCAATAAAGCCAAATATGGTCTCTTGAGTCAAGACAGACTCCTCCCATCGCCACAGCTACACCTCATCTGCCTGGAAATACTGTGCAGCAGTGGCAGCCATATGTCTGTATATCCCAAATATATTGGATCAAAGACCTCAACGTGAAACCCCAAACTCTGAAGGCAATAGAAGAAAAAGTTGGCAGCAGACTGCAAAAACATGTAGATGTGAAAAAGACTTCCTAAAACCATACAGATAGCTGCGCAAGAATTAAGGTTGGACAATTGACAAATGGAACCTCATTAAACTCAAAAGCTTCAAGGAAGCAATCAAGGAAGGAGGAGAAATCCCACAGAGGGGAGGAAACCTTCACAACAATAAACTCCTGAAAAGCATTGATTTCCAGAATAAAATAAACTACTCAGAAAACAAGAAAACGAAAACAAATGACCCACTCAAAAGAATGGAGCAAAGAGCTGAACAGAGACTTCACAACTGAGGGAATTAGAGATGGCTAAGAAACAACTTAAGAAGTGTTCAACATCACTGATCATTAAGGAAATGCAAATTAAAACCACCTTAAGACTCATTTTACTCCAATAAGACTGGCTAGGATCAAGAAAACAAATCATACCAAGAATGCTGGAGAGGTTATGGGTAGAAAGGGGAACAACACTCATCCACTGCTGGTGGATGTAAAACTCACAGCCCTACTATAAGGAAAGCAGTGTGGAGAATCCTTGAAGACTTGGAATGAACTCGCCACCTGACCAGCCATACCACTCCTAGCATGTACACTCAAGACTCACCCCACCGCAGCAGATACATGCATGGCCATGTTTATTTCAGCTTTCTTCACAATAGCAAGGAGCTGGAACCAACCCAAATGCCCCTCAACTGATGAGTGGATAGAGAAAATGTGGTACATCTACACAATGGAGTTCTATGCAGCAGTAAAGAAAGATGACATAATGAGCTTTGCAGGAAAATGGCTGGAGCTAGAGGACATCATGCTGAGTGAAGTAACACAGTTCCAGAAAAACAAATGATGAATGGTATCCCTCATCCATGGATGCTAGTGCCAATTACCTAGTTGTAAGCATTTCCTGTGCATGACCCCTTGAGCTTTTGTCCAAAGCAGTTGGGAGTGATGCATATTGGAAACAACAACAACAACAACAACAGAATGGACTGCATCAAAGACCTGACTGAAATAGTGAACTTCTCGTCAAAACAGTCACCTTCCACATGGAGAATATTGAGAAAGACTGAGAAAGAGATGAAAAGCATGTTTGGCAGAATGCATGAGCTCTGGTGGGGTGGGGGGATGGGGGGACATGGGTCTAGAATTGATAAAAAAAAATATATATATATAAATAAATAAATTACAGAACTTTAGATAAGATAATTATCAGGGTTAACCACAGTAGCCAAAAAGAAATGAGGTCTTCATTTCTCAAAGCATGAGGAATAAAGCTCGACCATGACCTACTCCCTAAGCCTCCAGTAAGGGGGAAAAGCACATATGTTAACACCTTGATTTTAGTCCTCAAAAACTTTAGCTAGAAATCTGAACTATGTGCACTATGAGGTAATAGAGTTGTGTTGTGCAGAACTGCTCAGTTTGTGATCATTAATTATGGTAGAAATTGAAGAATCAGAAATGCTTGGTTTGTGTGTTGCTCAGTATGTTATACAATTAATGGAGTGATTGAAGAGTGGCATGAAATGGCCTATAAAGTGGAGAGGTTTCACAAAGTTTCCTCTCATATGAAAAGAGTTCCTCATAAAAAAGAAATGTCTGATGAGGAAGGAAAACACCTTCAAGTAGCTTCTCCTGTCAAGTAATAGACTTCTTCTAAAGAGGATCTCTCTTTCTCTCTCTCTCTCTCTCTCTCTCTCTCTCTCTCTCTCTCTCTCTCTCTTTTCAAGACAGGGTCTCCCTGTAGCTCCAGCTGTCCTAGAATTTGCTCTGCAGACCAGACTCGCCTTGAACTCGCAAAGATCCGCCTGCCTCCCTGAGTGCTAGGATTAAAGGAGTGCACCACCATGCCTGGCATAAAGAGAATATCTCCAATGTAGCTCTTTTCATGATAAATTATTTATGTTTTTCGTATGGCAGTAGACTTCACAAATTTACACTTATTTTTAAAAATAAATCTTTATTTCTCATGCTCTGTGCTCAGTTTGTTGTTGAACACCTTTCAGGTTGTCTGTTCCTTCATGTGTGGTAGTCAGGCTACAGTTTACATTGTCTCCAAGGTAGAGACTGGTTTGATTATCAGTGCAAACTTTTTCTAGGAATGCTTGAATTTTTGTCACTTATATTGATTAGCATAGTAAATATCCTTGTGTACTTTTTTTCTTACTACTTTCTTGCTCTTTCTTTTGTTTCAAAGAAAGTAGCTACATTGGCTCTATATTCCTATTTTCTTCTTTTTAAGGTATTTTGAGGCTTTTAGTTCTTTTCAGTATTATATTTTAAGTTTTTAAGTAAAATACACTATTATATAGCTTTTATCCTGAAATGGACGTGCTGCATCTTGACTCTTTGAAGGAAAGTCAGAAGACTTTCCTACAAAAAAATGTCATGCAAACTTTTGGCAGGAAACAATTTTTTGGACTTGATGTTTTTTCGGGGCTGGAGAGATGGCCTAGTGGTTAAGAGCACCAACTGCTCTTGCAGAGGACCTGGGTTCAGTCCCCAGCACCCACATGGCAGCTGAGAACCATCTTTAACTCCAGTTCCAGGGAAATCTGACACCCTCTTCTGACCTTTGCAGCATTGCGTGACATGGATGCACAGACCCACATGCAGACAGTACATTCATACACATACAAAAATAAATAACACTAATAAAAACAAGGAGTCACTTGAAAAAAAAGTGTTTCTCAGCCATCTCTAATTCCTCACTTGTGAAGTCTCTGTTCAGTTCTTTGCTCCATCTTTGGAGTGATTTGTTTTCTTACTTTTTTTGTTTTTTTTTGAGTAGTTTATATACTCTGGAAATCAATGCTTTGTCAGATGTATATGTGGTGAAGGTTTCCTCCCACTCTGTGTGTTTTCTCTTCACTTCCTTTACTGTTTCTTTTGATGTACAGAAGCTTTTGAGTTTAATGTGTTCCCTTTTGTCAATTGTCGACCTTAATTCTTGCACAGCTGCTGTCCGATTTAGGAAGTGTCTTGTAGTCTGTTGTCTATGTCTTGTAGTCTGCTGCCAACTTTTTCTTCTATTGCCTCCAGAGTTTGTGGTTTCACATTGATGTCTTTAATCCATCTGGAGCTGACTTTTGTACAGGGAGAGAAGTAGGGGTTTAATTTCATTCTTCTACAAGTGGTGATCCAGTTTTGCCAACACCACTTGCTGAATATGCTGTTTTTCCTCCATTGAGTCTTTTTGGCACCCTTGTCAAATATGAGGTGGCTGAAATTGTATGTGCTCAGGTTTGGATCTTCAGTTTTGTTTCATTGGTCAACAGGTCTGTTTTTGTGCCAGTACCAAGCTGTTTTAATGACTATAGCCCTGTAGTATAGTTTGAAGTCTGGTATAGAGATCCCCCCTGTATTTCTCTTTTCACTCAGGGTTGCTTTGGCTATTCACGGCCTTTTGTTTTTCCAATGAAATTAAGGACTTTTTTTCCAAGCCTGTGAAGAGACTCTTGGGGATTTTAATTGAGATTGCATTAAATCTGTATGAGAGTTTGGGTAGAATGGACATTTTTACCATATTAATTTTCTCAATCCATGGGCATGGGAGGTTTTTCCATCTTCTGATGTCTTCTTCAGTTTCCTTCTTCAGGGGCCTAAAATTTTTCTTGTAGAGATCTTGGTGTCTTTGGTTAGGTTTGTTATCAGGTATTTTATTGTTTTTGAGGCTATTGTGAGTGGGAAGGTCTCCTTGTATTCCTTGTCCAGTTGCTTGTTGCTGGTGTAAAAAAAAGGCTACTGATTTTTCTTATATCCTGCCTCTTTACTGAAGCTCTTAATCATTTCTAGGAGTTTCTGGTGGAGTTTTTTAGCATCTCTTAAGTAAAAAATAATATCATCATCAAAAAAGGATAGTTTGACTTCCTCTTTTCCAATTAGAATTCCTTTAATTTCCTTTTCTTACCTTAGCAAGTGTTTCAAGCACTATAATGAAAAAGAGTGGTGACAGGGCACAGCCTTGCCAAGTTTCTACCTTTAAAGGGAATGCTTCTGTCGTTTCCCCATTTAGGATGATATTGGCTGTGAGTTTCCGTATATGGCTTTGATTACATTGAGGAATGTTCCTTCCAATTCAATTCCCTCTAGGACTTTAAGCATGAAGGGATGCTGGATTTTGTCAAAGGCTTTTTCCATGTCAATTGTGATGATGGTGTGTTTTTTGTCTTTCAGTGTGTTTGTATGCTTGATGATATTTATTGATTTTCATATGTTGAACCATCCCTGCTTTTCTAGTATGAATCCAACTTGGTCATGATGGATGATCTTCTTGATGTGGGTCTGTATGCGATTTGCAAGTATTTTGTTTAAAATTTTTGCATCTGTGTCCGTTAATGAAATGAGTCTATTGTTCTCCTTTTTGGTTGTATATTTGCCTGGTTTTGGTATTAGAGAGATGCTGGCTTCATAGAAGGAATTTGGGAGAATTCCCTCTGTTTATATCCTTCTAACCAATTGAGTATTAATGGTTGTAAGTCTTTTTGAAATGTTTTATAGAATTCTGCCATGAAACAGTCTGGGCCTGGGCATTTTTTTAGTTGTGAGGTTTCTTATTACATCTTCAATTTCTTCATATATTACTTTTCTGTTTAAGCTATCAGTGTCTTCTTGGTTGAGCTTTGTTGATTCCCAGGATTTCAGATATTCGTCCATTTCTTCTAGGTTTTCAATCTTAGTAGAGAATAGGTTTTTGAAGTATTCCCATATGATTTTCTGGATCTTTTCATTGTCTTTTGTGATATTTGGAGTTGTTCATTATTTCTTTTGGTTAACTGGGCTTGAGGTCTGTCTATCTTGTTTATTCTGTCAAAGAATCATCTTTTGGATTCTTTGTGGGTTTTTTTTTATGGTTTTCTTTGTTTCTATTTCATTGATTTCTGCTCTAATTTTTGTTATTTCTTCCTGTCTGCTGCATTTAGGGTTCATTTGTTGTTGTCTCTCAAGTGTTTTTAGCTGCAATGTTAGATGGTCCACTTGTGCTCTTTCTTTTCTTCTTTTTAATGTACGCGCTCAGGGCTACAAACTTCTCTCTTAGGACTGCTTTTGGAGTGTCCCATAGATTTTGTTGTGATGTATTATTATTGTCATTCAGTTCCAGGAATGCTTTTATTTCTTTCTTTATTTCTTCCTTGGCCCATTCATTATTCAGGAGAGTGCTGTTTAGTCTCTATGTGTTCTTGTAGGTTGTTGGGCTTATCCTGGTGTTGATATTGAGCTTTATTGCACTGTGGTCTGATAGAATGCACAAAATTATTCCAATATTTTGGTACTTGTTGAATTTTTTTCTGTGTCCCAGTACGTGGTCTATTTTGGAGAATGTTCCATGGGGTGCTGAGTAGAAGTGTATTCTCTGTTGTTTGGGTGGAATATTTGGTAGATGTCTGTGAGGTCCATTTGGTACATTGTATCATTCAGTTCAGATGTCTCTCTGTTTATTCTTTGTCATGTTGATCTGTCCAAAGGACTCAGTGGGGTACTGAAGTCCCCTACTATTAGTGTGCTGGTGTTAATCTGTGCCTTGAGGTCCTGGAGAATTGTCTTTATAAAGTTTGGTGCACCAGAGTTTGGTGCATATATATTCATGATTGTGAAGTCTTCATGGTCAATCGTTCTTTTGATAAAGATGTAATGGTGGGCTTTGTCTCTTTTGATTTCTTTTACTTCGAAGTCTATTTTGTCTGATATTAGAATAGCAATATCTGCTTTCTTTTTGCTACCATTTGCTTGGAATATTTTTTCCATCCCTTCACCTCAAGTTGGTGCCTATCCTTGAATTTGAGATGGGTTTCTTGTAGACAGCATATAGATGGGTTTTGTTTCCTAATCCAATGTCCCAGTCTGTCTTTTGATTGGGGAATTTAGTCCATTAATATTTAAGGTTATAATTGAAAGATGCAGGTTGTTTCCTTTCACCTTATTATCCATTTGCATTTCTAGTCTTGGTTTCTACTTCTGCAGTTATGTTTTTATTAGTTTCTCTTTCTAGGTTCTTGGGAAGAGTTGCTTCTCTCTTCTGTCCTTTGAACTGCTTCAAGTATTTTCTGAAGTGTTGGTTTTCTGGACATGTACTCTATCATCTTGTTTATGTCATGGAAGGTTTTTCTCTCTCCTTCAACTATAATGGACATTTTTGCTGGGTATAGTATCCTGGGTTGGCATCCATAGTCCTTTAGCACCGAGAATGCTTTGCTCCATGTTCTTCTTGCTTTCATGGTTTGCACCAAGCAGTCAGTTGTAATTCTGATGGGTTTCCCCTTACATGTGACTTGTTTCTCTCTTGTGGCTTTCAGAATTTTGTCTTTGTTTTGGGCTTCTAGCATTTTAACTGTGACATGGTGTGGGGAGTTTCTTTTCTGATCTGGTCTGTTTGGAGTTCCATGTGCTTGTTGTATTTTTATGGGTTTGTCTTTTTTTAGTTTGGGGAAATTTTCCTCTATTCTGTTGAAGATCTGATCAATACAATTCTCTTGGGATTCTTCTCTATTCCTATGATGTGGAGGTTTGATCTTTTCATAGTGTCCCATATTTCCTGGTTGTTCCACTTTTGTGTATTTTTGAATTTTTCATAATCTTTATTTGAGAATTTTAGTTGCTCTGTGTTATCTTCCATGTCTGTTATTCTTTGTTCTGCTTCCTCCATTCTATTTCTGAGGCTTTTTTCATTCCTTTCCTCTTTATTGGTTGAGTGTCCTAGTTCCTTTTTCATTTCATCCTGTGATTTCTTCAGTACTTCCACTTCCTTTTGGAGCTTCTCAATCTCTTCTTGGTGTTCCTTACTTCACTTATTGGCTTCCTTTTTCAGTGTTTCCACTTCCTTCTTGAGTTTGTCATTTTCTCCCTCTAGTTCTTTCTGGAGTTTGTCATTCTGTCCCTTTAGTTCTTTCTGAAGTTTGTCATTGTCTCCCTCTAGGTCCTTCTTGAGTTTTTCATTCTCTCTCCTTAGTTCTCTGACTTGTTCTTTATAATCTTTAATTTCTCTGAATAGGTCTGCAATTGTTCCTCTAAGATTTGTTTCTTGGGTCACCCCCAGGGGGATCCCACTGTAGCAATCTCCTACAGGGTTGGTAGAGCTTGGTGTGGAATTATCCTGCACCTTTCCCATGTTGTCCCTTCGTGTCCCTTGCATGTGGATTTCCCTTTTTTTGCTTTTATTCTGATGCAAATCACAAATGCCTTTTCACTGTGTTGAAGGCTTCCTTTGCTTGCCTCCTTCAGATGCCTTTTTTTCCCTCCTTGTTTATGGAGTATTGACTTTTCTAGGTTTCAGGCTTTCAATTTTGCTCATATATTGGAAGTCAAATTCACTCTTCCCTTTCTGCTCTGAAGGTTCTCCAAAAAATCTGCTTGGACACTCTCTCAGCAATTCCAGTTGGCAAGGGGTATGGGGGAATGCCAGACTTTACTCAGTACTCTGTGCTTCAGGTGGTCCTGGGAAGTCCCTGATCTAAACACTACACACTCAAGTCTCAAAGTGGCAACAGGCCCACTTTTATTTTATTTTATTTTATTTTTAATTTTTATTTATTTATTTATTTATTTATTTATTTATTTATTTATTTATTTTTATGTGTATGAATGTATTGTCTGCATGTAGGTCTGCGCACCCGTGTCGTGTGATGCCGCGGAGGTCAGAAGAGGGTCTCGGATTCCCCTGGAACTGGAGTTCTCCTGGAATTGGAGTTTCAGACGGTTCTCGGCCTCGAACCCGGGTCCTCTGCAAGAGCGGTCAGCGCTCTTAATCGCTAGGCCATCCCTCCAGCCCCAGGCCCACTTTTAATACCAGCTACAAGGGCGACTCTGCCCCAACAGCCACACCAGACAATGATTTAAAAGGCCCACCTTCAATCCCAGCTAGCAGGGTGACTCCACCCCACTAACCTGGCAAGTCAAGGATTTAGCTATCCAATAAACCAATGAATCAATTATCCAACAACCCAGGCATAGATCTATCCTAAAATCTGCCTGGCTGAAGCGCCTGACTCCAACCTGTGCTTCAGGTGGTCCCGGCACGTCCCTGATCTAACCACTATGCACTCCTAATATCGATTCTTATATGAGATAAAATTTATACATTTTTCTTAGTCTGGCTTACTTTACTTAATTTAATGATCTCTAGTTACATGCTCCTAAAGTGACATAATTTCATTCTTACAACTGAATAAAATTCTATCACATACATGTTCGATGTTTACTTCATTTGTTCATCTATTGACCGGACCTCTTGGCTGATTCCATGTCTTGGATAGTAGAAGAGTGCAGCAATAAACATGATATGCGAATATTTTATGGCATGTAGATGTGAAGACCTTAGGGTGCATACACAGAACTTATATAACTGGATCATACTGGAATTGAATTTTGAGATTTTTGAGGCACCTCCATATGGATTTCACAGTAGCTATATTAGTTTACTGTCCCACTATCAGTGATTAATATCCTTAACCAGTATTTACTGTTGTTTTCCCGGTGAAGGTCATTCTGACTGGGTGAGATAGAATATCACATCAGTTTTAATCTTCATTTCTCTGATGGCTAAGTATGTTGAACATACTTTCACACATACTTATTTGTCTTTTATCTTTCTTCTTTGTCTGTTTATTTGCCTCTTGGGGGGTATTAATTTCATCATTCTTTATAGATTTTAGCTGTTAAGTCCTGTCATATCTTTCATTCTGTAGACTGTCTCTTAACCCTGGTGATCATTTACTTAGCTATAAGAAGCTTTTCAATTTTATCCAATGTCATTTGATATTACTTAGAATTATTTTTTTGACTATTAAAATAATTGTCAAAAGGGTCATGCCTATAACTGTATATTTAAATGATTTCTTTTTGTTTTCCTCAAAGGGTTTCAGAGTTTCATATTTTAAATTAGTGCTTGATCTATTTTGAATTAATTTTTGTGCAGAATGAAGAATATGGATTTGGTTTTATTCTTCTACATGTGGATATCCATTTGTGCCAGAACCATTCATAGAAGAGGCTTCCATTTCTCTAGTAGCTAGTGACAGTTTTGTTAAAAATTAATGGCTATAAACTTTGTGGGCTTATTTCAGGGTACTCTATTCTATTACATTAGTCTACATGCCTGCTCCTGTGCAAATTATGGTGTTTATTATTATGGCTAGTTTGAGATTAGGTATTGTGATACCTCTAACACTCTTCTTTCTGTCTAGGATTTGTTTTGCCTATTTATAGTTGTGCTCTAATGAGAACTTCAGGATTTTTTTTGCTTGTTATGTGTAGGATATCTTTGGGACTTGATGGGAATTGCATTGAATCTGTAGACCACTTTAAGTAATGTAGCCATGTTCACAGTTTTAATTCTGTCAATTTAAGAATCTGGGAGGTATTTACAGGTTTTAGTATTTTGTTCTGTCTTATTTTAAAGTTTACTATTTTAAAATTTTGATTATAGACATCTTTCACTTCCTTAGTTGAATTTATTCTTAACCATTTTTTGAAACTACTTTCTTCCCCTGAATTATTAGCATATCATGGTTTCTGTAGTTGTATTTTGTATCTTGAAACTTTGCTAAATGAGTTTACTAGGCCTAAGTGTTTTTTTGGTGGAATCTTTTAGGGTTTCTTGCATATGTTATCATATTAATAAATAGGGCCATTTTTTCTTCCTCCTTTGCTGTTTGCATATGTTTCATTCTGCCTCTTGTCTTATTTCTCTGGATAAGACTTTGAATACTGTATTAAATGCTTCTACAGAGAATGAGCACCCTGACTTCTTGATTTTAAAAGAATTTATTTTAGTTTTTCCCCATTTTGTATAATATTGGTCATAGACCTGCTGTATATAGACCTTATTATGTTGATATGCTTTTTCTATTCCTAGTTTTTTTCAAGTTTTTAATTATGAGTGTTGGGCTTTCTTAAAGGCCTTTTGTGTATGTTGAAATGATCATGAGATATTTGTTATTAAGTTATATTTATGTGCTGTATAAAACATTGATTTGCTTGTGATGAAGTATCCTTACATTCCTGGAATGAAACCATCTTGGTCATGGTAGATTATCTTTAATCACTTGGTCTTAGACTTCTAGTGATACTCCTGACTCTGCCTATGGAGTGATCTTCTTAAACTGTTCTTAAATATTTTATTGACCGTTTGCTTAAATTCATCAGGTAAATTGGTCTATAGTTTTCTTTTGGGAATGTGTCTTTTACTTGTTTTCATAACATGGTAATATTGGTTTCATAGAAAGAGTATGGCCATGTTCTTTTCTTTTTATTTTGTTTAAATATTTCTATTTCCATACCTTTAGAAATTTTGATAGACTCATTATTTTTTTTTCTTTTTTTTGATTATTTATTTATATCTTTATGTATGATTTTTTTATTGTATTTATTTATTTATTTTTAACAAATCTAGACCCGTGTTCCCGCTCATTCCCCCACCCTGTCAGAGCTCGTGCATTCTGCCAAACATGCTTTCCATCTCTTAGTCTTTCTCAATATTTTCCATGGGGACGTTGACTGTTTTGAGCAGAAGTTCACTGTTTCAGTCAGTTCTTTGATGCAGTATTTTCTGTTGTTGTTGTTGTTTCCAAAATGCATTATGTCCAACTGCTTTGTACAGAAGCTCAGGGGGCCCTACACAAGAAATACTTACAACTGGGTAATTGGCACTAGCATCCACAGATGAGGGATACCATTCGTCGTTTGTTTTTCTGGGACTGTGTTACTTCACTCAGCATGATGTCCTCTAGCTCCAGCCATTTTCCTGCAAAGCTCGTGATGTCGTCTTTCTTTACTGCTGCATAGAACTCCATTGTGTAGATGTACCACATTTTCTCTATCCATTCGTCAGTTGAGGGGCATTTAGGTTGGTTCCAGCTCTTTGCTATTGTGAAGAGAGCTGAAATAAACATGGCCGTGCATGTATCTCTGTGGTGGCGTAAGTCTTGAGGGTACATGCCCAGGAGTGGTATGGCTGGGTCGGGTGGCAAGTTCATTCCAAGTCTTCCAAGGGTTCTCCACACTGCTTTCCATAGTGGCTGTACGAGTTTACATTCCCACCAGCAGTGGATGAGTGTTCCCCTTTCCCCACAACCTCTCCAGCACTTGGTATCATTTGTTTTCTTGATCCTAGCCAGTCTTACTGGAGTAAGATGATATCTTAAAGTGGTTTTGATTTGCATTTCCTTAATGATTAGTGATGTTGAGCAGTTCTTGAGGTGTTTCTCAGACATCTCTAATTCCTCGCTTGTGAAGTCTCTGTTCAGTTCTTTGCTCCATCTATTGAGCGGGTCGTTTGTTTTCTTTTTTCTTTGTTTTTTGAGTAGTTTATATATTCTGGAAATCAATGCTTTGTCAGATGTATCTGCAGTGAAGGTTTCCTCCCACTCTGTGGGATTTCTCTTCACTTCCTTGATTGTTTCTTTTGATGTACAGAAGCTTTTGAGTTTGATGAGGTCCCATTTGTCAATTGTCGACCTTAATTCTTGTGCAGCTGCTGTCTGATTTAGGAAGTCTTTTCCTACGCCTATGTCTTGTAGTCTGCTGCCAACTTTTTCTTCTATCACCTTCAGAGTTTGGGGTTTCACGTTGAGGTCTTTAATCCATCTGGAGTTGACTTTTGTACAGGGTGAGAGGTAGGGGTTTAATTTCATTCTTCTACAAGTGGTGATCCAGTTTTGCCAACACCACTTGCTGAAGATGCTGTCTTTTCTCCATTGTGGTTTCTTGGCCCCCTTGTCAAATATGAGATGGCTGAAATTGTATGTGCTCAGATTTGGATCTTCGGTTTTGTTCCATTGGTCAACAGGTCTGTTTTTGTGCCAGTACCAGGCTGTTTTTATGACTATAGCCCTGTAGTATAGTTTAAAATCTGGTATAGAGATCCCTCCTGTGTAGCTCTTTTCACTCAGGATTGATTTGGCTATTCGGGGTCTTTTGTTTCTCCAAATGAATTTAAGAACTTTTGTTTCCAAGCCTGTGAAGAAACTCTTGGGGATTTTGATTGGGATTGCATTAAATCTATACAAGAGTTTTGGTAAAATGGACATTTTTACAATGTTAATTTTCCCAATCCATGAGCATGGGAGGTTTTTCCATCTTCTGAGGTCTTCTTCAATTTCTTTCTTTAAGGGTTTAAAATTTTTGTTGTAGAGGTCTTTGGTGTCTTTGGTTAGGTTTGTTCCTAGGTATCTTATTGTTTTTGAGGCTATTGTGAGTGGGAAGGTCTCTTTGAATTCTTTCTCCAGTTGCTTGTTCTTGGTGTAAAGAAAGGCCATTGATTTTCTAAGGTTAATTTTGTATCCTGCCACTTTGCTGAAGCTGTTAATCGTTTCTAGGAGTTTTCTGGTGGAGTTTTTTGCATCCCTTAAGTAAACAATCATATCATCAGCAAATAGGGATAGTTTGACTTCCTCTTTTCCAATTAGTACTCCTTTAATATCCTTTTCTTGCCTTATTGCTCTAGCAAGTGTTTCAAGCACTATATTGAAGAGGAGTGGTGATAGGGGGCAGCCTTGCCGAGTTCCTACCTTTAAAGGGAATGTTTCTGTCATTTCCCCATTTAGGATGATATTGGCTGTGGGTTTCCTGTATATGGCTTTGATTACATTGAGGAATGATCCCTCCAATCCAATTCCTTCTAGGACTTTAAGCATGAAGGGATGCTGGATTTTGTCAAAGGCTTTTTCAGCATCAATTGCGATGATGGTGTGGTTTTTGTCTTTGATTCCGTTTATGTGTTTGATGATGTTTATTGATTTTCGTATGTTGAACCATCCCTGCATCTCTGGTATGAATCCAACTTGGTCATGATGGATGATCTTCTTGATGTGGGTCTGTATGCGATTTGCCAGTATTCTGTTTAGAATTTTGGCATCTGTGTTCATGAGGGAGATGGGTCTATAATTCTCCTTTTTAGTTGTATCTTTGCCTGGTTTTGGTAATAGAGTGATGTTGGCTTCATAGAAGGAATTTGGGAGAGTTCCCTCTGATTGTATACTTCTAAACAGTTTCAGAAATAATGGTTGTAGGTCTTTTTGAAATGTTTTATAGAATTCTGCTGTGAAACCGTCTGGGCCTGGGCTTTTTTTAGTTGGGAGGCTTCTTACTACATCCTCTATTTCTTCATATGTTATGGGTCTGTTTAAGCTGCTGGTCTCCTCTTGGCCAAGCTTTGGTGATTCCCAAGATTTCAGATATTCATCCATTTCTTCTAGATTTTCAAACTTGGTAGAATATAGGTTCTTGTAATATTCCCATATAATTTTCTTGATCTTTTCCTTGTCCGTTGTGATATTTCCCTTTTCATCACAGATTGTATTGATTTGGAGTTGTTCCTTCTTTCTTTTTGTTAACTGGGCTAGAGGTCTGTCTATCTTGTTTATTCTTTCAAAGAACCAACTTTTGGCTTCATTGATTTTTTGTATTGTTTTCTTTGTTTCTATTTCATTGATTTCTGCTCTGATTTTTGTTATTTCTTCCTGTCTGTTGCGTTTAGGGTTCATCTGTTGTTGCCTCTCAAGTGCTTTTAGCTGTAGTGTTAGATCATTCACTTGTGCTCTTTCTGTTTTTCTAATGTAGGCACCCAGGGCTATAAATTTCCCTCTTAGGACTGCTTTTAAGGTATCCCATAAGTTTTGTTGTGTTGTATTGTCATTGTCATTCAGTTCCAGGAATGTTTTTATTTCTTTCTTTATCTCTTCCTTGACCCATTCATTATTCAAGAGTGTGTTGTTTAGTCTCCATGTGTTCTTGTAGGCAGGAGGGCTTGTCCTGGTGTTGATGTTGAGCTTCATTGCACTGTGGTCTGACAGGATGCATGAAATTATTTCAATCTTTTTGTATTTGTAGAGGTTTCTTCTGTGTCCCAGGATGTGGTCGATTTTGGAGAATGTTCCGTGGGGTGCTGAGTAGAAAGTGTATTCTCTGGTATTAGGATGGAATGTTCGGTAGAGGTCTATGAGGTCCATTTGGTGTATCATATCGTTCAGTTCAGATGTCTCTCTGTTTATTTTTTGTCCTGTTGACCTATCCAAAGGACTCAGTGGGGTATTGAAATCTCCCACTATGAGTGTGCTGGGGTTAGTCTGTGACTTGTGGTCCTGGAGAATTGTCTTTATAAAGTTTGGTGCACCAGAATTTGGGGCATATATATTCATAATTGTGAAATCTTCTTGGTGGATTGTTCCTTTGATGAAAATGTAATGGCCTTCTTTGTCTCTTCTGATTTCTTTTACTTTGAAGTCTATTTTATCCGATATTAAAATAGCAACACCTGCTTTCTTTTTGGTACCATTTGCTTGGAATATTTTTTTCCATCCCTTCACTTTAAGGTGGTGCCTGTCCTTGAAGGTAAGATGTGTTTCTTGCAGACAGCATATCGATGGATTCTGTTTCCTAATCCAGTCTCCCAGTCTATGTCTTTTGATTGGGGAATTTAGTCCATTAATATTTAAGGTTATGACTGATAGGTTTGTGTTGCTTCCTTTTGCCTTATTATCCATCTGCGGTTTTGATTTAGGTTTCTACTTCTGCAGTTATGCTTTTATTGATTTCTCCTTCTAGTTGCCTGGGGTTGGTTGCTCCTTTCTTCTGTTCTTTGGATTGCTTCAAGTATTCTCTGAAGGGTTGGTTTTCCGGACATGTATTCTTTCAAGTTGTTTATGTCATGGAAGATTTTCCTCTCTCCTTCCACTATGATTGACATTTTTGCTGGGTATAGTAACCTGGGCTGGCATCCATTGTCCCTCAACACTGGGAATGCTTTGCTCCAGGTTCTTCTTGCCTTCATCGTTTGCTGTGAGAAGTCCGTTGTTATTCTGATAGGTTTCCCCTTATAGGTCACTTGTTGTTTTTCTCTTGTCGCTTTAAGAATTTTCTCTTTGTTTTGGGTGTCCAGCATTTTAACTATGATGTGGCGTGGAGAATTTCTTTTCTGATCTTGTCTGTTTGGAGTTCTATGTGCTTCTTGTATTGGTATTGGTTTGTCCTTTTTTAGTTTGGGGAAGTTTTCATCTATTATTCTGTTGAAGATCTGATCAATACCTTTCTCTTGGGATTCTTCTCCTTCCTCTATTCCTATGATGCGGAGGTTTGATCTTTTCATAGTGTCCCACAGCTCCTGGTTGTTCCATTTTTGTGTATTTTTAAATTTTTCATAATCTTTCCTTGAGGTTTTTAGTTGTTCTGTGTTGTCCTCCAGGTCTGATATTCTTTGTTCTGCTTCCTCCATTCTGCTTCTGAGGCTTTTTTCATTCCTTTCCTCTTGAATGGATGAGTGTTTGATTTCCTTTTTCATTTCCTCTTCTGATTTCTTTAGTGTTTCTATTTCTTTTTGGAGCTTCTCGATCTCTTTTTGTAGCTCTTTTGTTTGCTGGTTGGTTTCTTTTTCTTTTTCAGCATGGGATCTTTTCAGTGTTTCTACTTCCTTCCGGAGCTTGTCATTCTCTCTCTCTCGGTCCTCATTCTCTTTTCTTAGTTCTTTAATTTGTTCTTTATGATTTTGTAGTTCTTTAAGTATGTTCCCAATTGTGTTTCTGATGTCTGTGTCCTGGGGCATCCCCGGGGGGATCCCACTGCAGGAGTCATCCATAGGGTTGGTAAAGCTTGGCGTGGGATTATCCTGCACCTTTCCAGTGTAGTCTCTTCTTCGTGATCCTGGCATATGGGCTTCTCCTTGCCTGTATTCCAATGTGAGTCCTGAATGCCTCTTCACTGTGTTGAAGGCGTGCTTTGCTTGCCTCCTTCAGATCCTTCTTTGTAATCTCAGTTGGCGGGGGGGGGGGCTCTTCAGCCCGCGCCCCGGCACCTGCCGCTGGGCTCAAGAGATCTCAAATCCTAGACTCATTATTAATAATTTAATATTGTGGGGGCCCAGGGTCCACTCCTTGCTCTGCTCCTTCCCTTGGGAATCAGGCCCTGGGATATTTGCCCTTTAATGTAAATATCTTTTAGTAGGGCATGGTGGCACAAGCCTTTAACCCTAGCACAAAGGAGGCACAGGCAGGCAGATCTCTGTGAGTTGAAAGCCAGCCTGGTCTAGAGAGTGAGTTCCAGGACAGCTAGGGCAACAGGGAGACCTTGTTTCAAAAAGATCAAAAAAAAAAAAAGAAAAAAGTAAATATCTCTTTAAGTGCATATCACACAAGTTTTGAATAAGTTTCAAGCAAGCTTCTTTAGTCTACAGCTGGTCCATGTGGCAAAATCTCATACAGCAAAACACATCTTAAGCAGATCCCATCACACAGGTTCTTATGGCAAATCTCATCATACAGGTTGTTATGGAATATCACATCTACTGTCTTTTGTTACAGGCTTATATGGAGAAAACACATGGCTCAGAAAGCACTGTAAAAGGACTAGGATTCTAAGGGATGTGCTACACATAAGGGAAGTGAGGGGAGAGATAAGACTTTAGGTGAATTAATAACCTTGGAGGGAAGGCACTAACTCAATTAAGGGTAATACATGAAAAAGATAAAAGCAAGGAAGATAGTCTAGCAATAACTTGGGCCAAATGGAGAATGTCCCAGAATGTTTATCCCAGTGCACAAAGGAATTTAGGGATAGCTATTGGAAGATCCAGCTCCTCCTACAGTGCTTTCACTTAGGCACCACTTTCTCCAGATCCTTCTGCCCATAGTTCTAAGATCTAGCTCTGTTGTGGGTGCAGTGTCTTCAAGGAGCCACCCACAACAGAGCCAGATCTTAGAACTATGGCCAGCTGCATTTTTTGTCCTTGATATCAGTGCCAATCTTTCCAGTCACACTGGAATCCCAAAAAGGTCAAGTTAATCGTCCTGGATCTAGAAGAACTCACCCATCTCCATCCAGCAGGATCTTCATTTCGCTGAATTGCTGCTTCTCCTGATTAATACCACCATTTACCTCAGTCACAAAGAGCAGGTAGAAGGAGTAAAAAGCTGTCTTGTCCTTGAAAATAGATTTGTGTCACTTTTCAGTATATCTACTGAGAACCACATGGCCTGGTGGTGCTGTGATGGTCTGCCCAACCTCAGTTTGATAGAAACTCTGCAGGAAGGTTAAGATAATAGGGCTGCTCCTAGCAGTAGAATTGAGCAGGCAGTAGATAAAGACTTCCAGTAGCAGAGCATTGTTGATGACATCCAAATGGATGCCTGGCTGTTTATACCAGCAGATCAGCCCCTCTGGCAAGTGAAAGAAAAACCCAAGATATCATCTGACCCAAGAAAGCAAGCTTAGAGCAGTTCCACACACCAACCCACAGTCAAGACCCAGTAGAGACTATCAGCATGCTACTTCCTTGGCTCACCAGCACCTGGAATGCTGGCAGCACAATCAAACTCCAACTGTACTTGGCGCTGTACTCCAGGACCTCCTTGAGCTGGGCAACTGCATCTGTCCTCTCTTGTGCACATTCCAGCTCATCCTTGACAATCTGGAGAAATGCTGGATGAAATTCTGATGATCTTGGATAGAAGTACCCAATTTCTGTTTCTATTCATTTTGTGAGAGGAGCAAAATGCTCTGTTACTGGACATGGGTTCTCCTGGGGCTCATTTTTCTAAGTCCTTTTGATCCTAACACTAAGGAGGGGGAGTCAGGCAGATCCCTGTGAGTTCAAAGCCAGCCTGGTCTACAGAGTGAGTTCCAGGCCAGATGGGACTACAGGGAGATCCCTATCTCAAAAAGACCAAAAATTTTTAAATTAAGTTATCTCTTTGAGAGCTTTCTGATTAATATGTCTGTGCATTTTTTTACACTTTCTTTTATTTTCACCTTTTTAACAATAAGTAATAAGTTTTGAGTACAAGCATCCTTCATGTAAAACCAATTTGCAAGCAGTTGTGCCCAAACCCACACAGCCCAAGGGTCCCACCATCCAGCTGGGGCGGGGGGGGGGAGGGCTTGTACGTACAATCAAGTTAATCAAATAAGCGTCCAGTCTATATTGCTGTAGTTTCACCATTCACCCCAATCGCAGCCCTTACATTCTACCATGCCCCCTCTTCCGCAGATTGTTCCCTAGGCTTAGAAAAGGGGCACAGGTGGACAAGAAGCAAAACAGTCTACTTTCTCTGGAGACGTAGTTTTGGACTCTGATCAGTTCTGGCTGTTTCCTTCCATGGGCTGACAGTTTGTTCAGGAATAACCTTTCAATCCTACTAATGAAGCACAAGCAATTAGATATATAGGTATTTAAACAATACTAATTATTATGGTAGGATACTTTGGTATAGATACAGATGTTTGGATGGTATGCTAATCCATGAATTATAGTTTTCTGTAAAAGATAACAAGGTCTTACTGCTGTGGCTTATAACATCTCCTAACCACTAAAGGATGTAAGCTTGTGGCATCAGCTGTGAGTTATTCCTCCCAGGAGAGAGACCTCCTGAGGCAAATAGTGAAATGTAAGGTGCACAGAGCTTCATAACTGTTACTCTGTGGTAAAAAGTAAAAATTTTTGTGTGATGTTGGTGGGGTGGGGGCTGTGTTTATAAGGTATAAGGCTATCATTTCTCAGGTGTCATTTATATTTTTTAAGACAAGCTCTTTCTACTCACTGACTTCTTTCTCTGGCAGTACTGGGGATTGTATTTAGGATTTAGCAAGTGCTCTATCACTGAGCTATAGTGCCAGACCATCACTATTTTTTTTAATGTGAATTTATATCTATATGAAACATCTCCTTTGCTATGTCACAAAAGTTCACTTTTATTTTCATTTGATTCTAGGAATTTTTAAACTATCTTATCTGTTTTCTTCAGCAATCTGCTAATCATTCAAGAGTATATTGTTCAGTTTCTTAATATTTGTATGATTTGTATTATTTACCATTCTATTGATTTCTACTTTTAGTCTATGATCTAATAAGAGCCAAGAGATTAATTATTCTGTATTTGCTAAGACTTGCTTTGTGGCTTAGACTGTGGTATATTTTAGGGAAAGTTCCATGGGCTGCTAAGAGGAACATATATTCAATATATTTTGATAGACAACTTTATTTGTTAAACCTGTTTGATCTTTGGTGAATTTTTAATATTATTTTTTGTGAATTTTTAGTTTAGATGATTTACCTAAAGATGAGGTTGGGATACCGAACACCTGCACTATCATTTTATCAGGACCTATCTGAGCTTTTATGCCCTTTAGTGTGTAATGGGAGCCTTGATGTTAAGTGCATATATATTTACAATTATTATGTCTTCTCAGTGATTTGCTGACTTTATTAATTATACTGGCCTTCTTTATCTCTCATAACTAATGGAATTAGGGCTTATTTCAAATTCCCGGTGTGGGGGAAGGGCTAAGTATATAGCTTAGGGGAGGCTATTTTGCCAATTTATGTGGCTGTGGGGAAGCCACCATCCATGCTTGAATGACGATTTTCCATTAGTCCACTAAGTACTTTGGCACTTAGTGGGGGAGCACCCACAGTTCAATAAGTAAGTGCTCACCCAATAAGCCCAATAAGCTCACTGGTTTCTCAGACTGCAGTTTGGTGGAATTGTTGTTAGGACCGAGGCAGGAGGGGGCGATGTTGTGTACACCTCTCCAGAAGGAGTTTTAGCTACAATGTGTATATATAAATATGAAAATTTTAGTATTTAATGAGTTTTTTTTACCATTATTGTCTTTTTTTTTTTTAAATTAGTTTTTATTGATGCTTTGTGCATTTCATACATTTTTCCAATTCAGTTCAGGCTTATTTCCCTTTCCCTCCCCCCCCACCCCCACCCCATCCCAGATCATGCATTCTGCCATAACTGTCCTGCATCTTTCTCTCAGTTTTTTTTTTTCGGGGATTAAATTTTTTGTTGTAGAGTATCTTGGTATCTTTGGTTAGGTTTGTTCCTAGGTATTTTATTGTTTCTTGAGGCTATGTGAGTGGAAGTGCTCTCTATGTTGTCCTCTCAATTTGCTTTGTTGTTGGTGACAGAAAGGCTACTGATTTTTCTTAGGTGGTTATTTGTATTCTGCCAACTTTACCATAGCTTTATCGTTTTAGAGTTTTCTGGTGGAGTTTCTTAGCATCCCTTAGGTAGGACAATCATATCATCAAGCAAAAAGAGGATAGCTTTGACGCCGTTTCCTCTTTCCATTAGAACTCCTTTTAATTTCCGTGTTTCTTGCTATTGACCCTGCTGAGGGTTTCTAGCACTTCATGCTCAAAAGGAGTCTGACAGGGGCCGCTTCTGCGTCTTCCTAATTAAGCGTGGCAATTGCTTCTGTCACTTCTCACATTTAGGATTATATCGGCTGTGGTTTTCTGTATATTGGCTTTGGTTCATTTGAGGAATGATCCCTCCAAACCAATTCCCTCCAGGACTTTAACATGAAAGGGTGCTTTGCGGGAATTTTTTTGGGTTTTCCAAGGCTTTCTCTCTGCCATCAATTGAGACTGAGTGGCGTGGTTTTGTCCTTTCAGTCCAGTTGATATGTTTGATAGATAAAGTTTATTGATTTTGTATGTGTTGAAACATCCCTGCATGTCTGAGGTATGAATCACAACTGTCATTCGGTGGATGGATTTTCTTGATGGAGTCTGTATTGCGATTTGCCAGAATTCTGTTCAGAGATTTTTGTCTCTGTGTTCATTAGGGAGATGGGTCTATATTTTCCTTTTTTTTTTTTTTTTTTTTTCTTTTGTTTGTATTCCTTCCTGGTTTTGGTAGTCAGATGCTGGCTTATAGAAGAATTGGTAGAAGTCCCTCCATTGTATCCTTCTAAAAACAATTTAAGTGTCAATGGTTGTAAGTCTCTTTTATCAGAAATATTTTATCGAATTCTGCGTGAGCTCATACCGGGCTGGCTGTTGAGGTCACACACTTCAATTTTTCATGACTATGGAGCTTTGTATTACATCTGTCGACTTCCTGTCTTGTGTGTTAGTGGTCTTTTTGGTTGATCTTGATTTCCCAGGATCTCAGCTTATCCATCATTATTTCTAGGTTTTCAAACTTTAGATAGAATGTTAGTCTTTGAAGTGTCCCGTATGATTGTCTGGATCTCTTTATTTTCTGTTGTGATATTCTCCCTTCATCCACAGTTCTATTGATTGCGTTGTTCCTCTTTCTTTTAGGTTAACTGGGCTCGAGGTTGGTCTATCTTTGTTATTCTCTCAAAGAGCCAACTTTGGATTCATTTATTTTTTCGTATGGTTTTCTGTTTGCTATTCATTGATCTTCTGCTCTGATTTTTGTTTATTTCTTGCTTTCTGCTCAGTTAGTGGTTCATTGTTTGTTTTGTCTCTTCAAGTATTTTTAAGTCTGCAGTGTTTAGACAGTCTCACTTTGGCTCTTCTGTTTTTTTAATGTGGTGGCACTTAGCAGCCTATAACTTTCCCTCTTAGGACTGTTTTAAGAGTGTCCCTATAGACTTTTGCTGTGTTGTGTGTTTTATCATTGTACCTTTCAGGTTCCGGAATTGTTTTTAGTTCTTTTTTTATTTCTTTCCTTTGACCCACTCATTATTCAGGGATTGTTGTGTTAGTCTCCAAGTGTTCCTGGTAGTGTTGGGTTTATTCTGGTGTTGATATCGAGTTTATTGCACTGTGGTCTGATATGAAATGCATGAGATTATTTCAACTTTTATATTTGTGGGTTCTCTCTGTGTCCCAGTAGTGTACGTCTATTTTGAGAATGTTCTGTGGAGGTGCTTCGTAGAAAGTGTTTCTCGGTGTTGGGTGAAATATTCTTTTTTTTTTTTTTTTTTTTTTTTTTTTTTTTTTTTTTTTTCCTTTATTTTATTGTTTAGTTCAGGTGTCTCTTTGTTTATCTTTTGTGCTGTTGATCGGTCTAGATGTGCCTACTTAATGG
>VZQC01005960.1:2556259-2660500 GCA_009823505.1 Rhizomys pruinosus
TAATGGGGTATTGAAGTCCCCTAGTATTAGTGTGCTGGGGTTAATCCGCCTTGAGATCCTGAAGAATTGTCTTTATAAGTTTGGTGCACTGATGTTTGGTGCATATATATTTATGATTGTGAAATCTTCATCATTCAATTGTTCCTTTAATAAGATGTAATGGCCCTCTTGTCTCTTTTGGATTTTCTTTTGCTTTGAAAGTCTATTTTGTCTGATATTAGAATAGCCACACCCGCTTCTTTTTGGTACCATTTGCTTGGCAATACTTTCTTCAACCCTTCACCTTAAGTTGGTGCCTATACTTGAATTGAGATGGGTTTCTTGAGACAGCATATAGATGGATTTGTTCCTAATCCATTCTCCCAGTCTATCGCTTTTGATTGGGGATGGTTAGTTTGCCCATTAATATTTAAGGTTAACATTGAACGATGGAGTTGCTTCCTTTCACTTTATTATCCATTTGGACTTCTAGCCTTTGATTTTGCTCCTATGGTTATGTTTTTGTTAATTTCTTTTCCTAGGTGTTTGAGGATGTTGCTCTCTCTTCTGCCCTTTGAATTGCTTCAATATTTTATGAAGAGTTGGTTTTCCAGACATGTATTCATCATCTTGTTTATGTCATGGAAGATTTTCTCTCTCCTTCAGTATAGTCGACATTTTGCTGGGTAAACGTATTCTGGGTTGGGATCCATAGTCCCTTAACACAGGGATGCTTTGCCCCATGTTCTTCTTGCTTCATGGTTTGAGGCGAGAAGTCAGTTTATTATGATGGGTTTCCCTTTTGTATGTGGATGTTTTTCTTTTGTTGGCCTCAGAATTTTGTCTTTGTTTTGGGCATGTCTAGCATTTTTTAACTATGATATGGCGTGGGGTGTTTCTTTCTGATCTTGTCTATTTGGGTCCTATGTGCTTTTGTTATTTGTATGGGTCTGTCATTTTAGTTTGGGGAAATTTCTCATATTATTCTGTTGAAGATCTGATCAATACCTTCTCTTGAGATTCTTCTCCTTCCTCTATTCCTATGATGCGGAGGTTTGGTCTTTTCATAGTGTCCCAATTTCCTGGTGTTCCACTTTTGTGTATTTTTAAATTTTCATATCTTTATTGAGCTTTTAATTGCTCTGTGTTATCTTCCAGGTCTGATATTCTTTGTTCTGCTTCCTCCATTCTCTTCTGGGCTTTTTCCTCTTTCTTCTTGATGACTGAGTGTTCTAATTCCTTTTTTGTTTCTCCTGTGTTTTCTTAGTACCTCCATTTCCTTTTTGAGCTTTCAATCTCTTCTTGTGTTCTCAATCTCTTCTTGGTGCCCTTTCTTCTTTGGTTGGTTCCTTTTTCAGTGTTTCTACTTCCATTCGGAGTTTGTTTTTCTCTCCTCTAGTTCTTTCTGAGTTTGTCATTTGTTCCTTTGTTTCTTCTCGAAGTTGTCATTGTATCCCTCTAGGTCCTTTTTGAGTTTTTCATTCTCTCTCTTTAGTTCCATGACTTCTTCTTTATTTTTCTTTAATTTCTTGCGTATGTCTGCAATTATTCGTCTAAGCTCTTTCCTTGGGTCTCCTCCAAGGTGATCCCATGTGCTATCTCTCCAGGTTGGTAGGGCCTGTGTGGGAGTATACTGCTCTTCCCATGTTGTCCCTTCGTCGTGTCCCTGGCATATGGATTTCCCTTTTGTGGTTCCAAGTCACAAAAGACTTTTCACTTTTAGTGGTGGTTTTGCTTGCCTCCTTCCGATGCTTTTTTTTTTTTATTTTTTAGGTGTTATTGAATTGGCTAGGTTTCACGGTTTTCAGTTTTGTGTATATTTGGATGTTGGAAGTCTAAGTAGTCTTCCTTTCTGTTTGAAGGTTCTCCAAAAGGAAGACCACTTGGATTCTAGCAATTCACTGGCACGCGGGGGGTGGGGGTGGGGGTGGTGGGGGGTGGTTATTGTGTGCCTGATCTAGCCCGCGCCCCGGTCCCTCTGGGCCGGGACCCCGTAACGGGTTCACAGTGAGACCCTCTCCCAGCTGCCCCCCGCCAGACCCGCGCTAGAGCTGAAGAGCTGTGTTACCTGGCCTGGCGCGTCATGGCATCTCCCCTGCGACCCCGGTTCCCGCCCACAAGTCCAGCCGGGACCAGAGCAGAGCGGAAACGCGAACCCTGCTCAACCGAGGCGGGTCCCTCTGGGCCGGACCCCGTAGACGGGTTCACAGCGAGACCCTCTCCCAGCTGCCCCCCGCCAGGCCCCGCCTAGCCTAGAGCTGTAAGAGCTGTGTACCTGGGGCTGGCGCGTTATTGGGTCTCCCCTGCGACCCCGGTTCCCGCCAAGTCCAGCCGGGACCAGAGCAGAGGGAAACGCGACCCTGCTCACCCGAGCACGGTCCCTCTGGGCCGGGACCCTGTAGACGGGTTCACAGCCGGACCCTCTCCCAGCTGCCCCCCGCAGACCCCCCCTAGAGCTGAAGAGCTGTGTACTGGCCTGGCGCGTTATGGCGTCTCCCCTGCGACCCCGGTTCCCGCCCCAAGTCCAGCCGGGACCAGAGCAGAGGAAAACGCGACCCTGCTCAACCAGCGGGTCCCTCGGGGCCGAGGACCCCGTAGACGGGTTCACACGCGAGACCGTCTCCAGCTGCCCCCCGCCAGACGCCTAGAGCTGAAGAGTGTATACCTGGCCTGGCGCGTATGGCTCTCCCCTGCGACCCCTTCCCGCCCACACGTCCAGCCGGGACCCGAGCAGAGGGAAAGCGACCCTGCTACACCCGAGCGTTGTCCCTCTCTGGGCCGGGGACCCCCGTAGACGGGTTCACAGCGGAACCCTCTCCCAGCTGCCCCCGCCAGACCCCGCCTAGAGCTGAAGAGCTGTGTACCTGGCCTGGCCCGTTATGGCATCCCCCCTGCGACCCCCGGTTCCCGCCCACCAAGCCAGCCAGGACCAGAGCAGAGGGAAACGCGACCCTGCTCACCCAGCGCGGTTCCCTCTGGGGGGGGGACCCCGTAGACGGGTTCACGCGAGACCCTCTCCAGCTGCCCCCCGCCAGACCCCGCCTAGAGCTTGAAGGCTGTGTACCTGGCCTGGGCCGTTATGGCGTCTCCCCTGCGACCCCGGTTCCCGCCCACAAGTCCAGCGGGACCAGAGCAGAGGGAAACGCGACCCTGCTCACCCGAGCACGGTCCCTCTGGGCCGGGGACCCTGTAGAAGGGTTCACAGCGCGGACCCTTCTCCAGCTGCCCCCCGCCAGACCCCGCCTAAAGCTGAGGAGCTGTGTACCTGGGCCTCGGCGCGTTATGGCGTCTCCCCTGCGACCCCGGTTCCCGCCCACAAGTCCAGCCGGGACCAGAGCAGAGGAAAACGCGACCCTGCTCACCCGAGCGGGTCCCTCTGGGCCGAGGACCCCCTAGACGGGTTCACACCGAGACCGTCTCCCAGCTGCCCCCGCCGGACCCCGCCTAGAGCTGAGAGCTGAGAGCTGTTAACCTGGCCTGGCGCGTTATGGGTTCCCCTGCGACCCGGTTCCCACCAAGTCCAGCCGGGACCAGCGCAGAGGGGAAACGCGAACCTGCTCACCCGAGCGCGGTCCCTCTGGGCGGGGACCCGTAGACGGGGTTCACAGCGGACCCTCTCCCCGCTGCCCCCCGCCAGACCCCGCCTAGGCTGAAAGAGCTGTGTAACTGGCCTGGCGCGGTTATGGCGTCTCCCCTGCGACCCCGGTTCCCGCCCAAAAGTCAGCCGGGACCAGAGAAGAGGAAACGAGACCTGCTCACCCGAGCGCGTCCCTCTGGGCCGGGGACCCCTGTAGGCGGGTTACAGCGAGACCCTCTCCAGCTGCCCCCCGCCAGACCACGCCTGAGTGAAGAGATGTGTACCTGGGCTGGAGCGTTATGGCGTCTCCCCTGCGACCCGGTTCCGCCCACAAGTCCAGCCGGGACCAGAGCAGAGGGAACGGACCCTGCTCACCCGAGCGGGGTCCCTCTGGGGCGCGGACCCCGTAGACGGGTTTACAGCGAGGACCGTTCCCAGCTGCCCCCGCCAGACCCGCCTAGAGCTGAGGAGCGTATACCTGGTGGCGCGTTATGGCGTCTCCTGCTGACCCGGTTTCCGCCCACAAGTCTCAGCCGGGAACAGAGCAGAGGGAAACGCGACCCTGCTCACCCGAGCATGGTTCCCTCTGCGGGGAACACGTAGACGGGTCACAGCGAGACCCTCTCCCAGAGCCCCCGCCAGACCCCGCCTAGAGCTGAGAAGCTGTGTACCTGGCCTGGCGCGTTATGGCATCTCCCCTGCGACCCCGGTTCCCCCACAAGTCCAGCCCGGACCAGAGAGAGGAAACGCGACCCTGCTCACCCGTACCGAGCGGGTCCCTCTGGGCGGGGACCCCGTAGACGGGTTCACAGCGAGACCCTCTCCCAGCTGCCCCCCGCCAGCCCCGCCTAGAGCTGAAGAGCTGTTTACCGGCTGGCGCGTTATGGCGTTCCCCCTGCGACCCCGGTTCCCGCCCACAAGTCCAGCCGGGACAGAGCAGAGGGAAACGCGACCCTGCTCACCCGAGCGGGTTCCCTCTGGGCCGGGGACCCCGTAGACGGGTTCACAGCAGAGCCTCTCCCAGCTGCCCCCCCAGACCCCGCCTAGAGCTGAGAGCTGTGTACCTGGCCTGGCTCGTTATGGCATCTCCCCTGCGAGCCCCGGTTCCCGCCCACAGTCAGCCAGGACCAAGCAGAGGGAAACGCGACCCTGCTCACCCGAGCGCGGTCCCTCTGGGCGGGGCCCCCGTAAGGACGGGTTCACAGCGAGACCCTTTCCCAGCTGTCCCCCCGCACACCCGCCTAGAGCTGAAGAGCTGTGTACCTGGCCTGGCGCGTTATGGCGTCTCCCCTGCGACCCCGGTTTCCCGCCCACAAGTCCGCGGGACCAGAGCAGAGGGAAACGCGACCCTGCTCACCCGAGCACGGTCCCTCTGGGCCGGGGACCCGTCGCGGGTTCACAGCGAGACACCTCTCCCAGCTGCCCCCCGCCAGACCCCGCCTAGAGCTGAAGACTGTGTACTCTGGCTGCGCGTTATGGAGTCTCCCCTGCGACCCCTGGTTCCCGCCCACAAGCCCGCCCGGTACCAGAGCAGAGGGAAACGCGACCCTGTCCACCCGCGCGGTCTCCCTCTGGGCCGGGGACCCCGTAGACGGGTTCACAGCGAGCCCTCTCCCAGCTGCCCCCCGCCAGACCCCGCCTAGAGCGAGGAGCTGTGTACCTGGCCTGGCGCGTATGGGTTCTCCCCTGCGACCCCGGTTCCCGCCCACAACGTCCAGCCGGGACCAGACAGAGGCCTGAGGAAACGCGACCCTGCTCACCCGAGGCCGGTGGTCCTCTCTGGGCCGGGGCCCCGTAGACGGTTTCACAGCGGACCCTCTCCCAGCTGCCCCCGCCAGACCCCGCCTAGAGCTGAAGAAGCTGTGTACCCTGGCCTTGGCGCGTTATGGCGTCTCCCCTGCGGACCCCGGTTCCCGCCCACAAGTCCAGCCGGGACCAGAGCAGAGGGAAACGCGACCCTGCTCACCCGAGCGTGGTCCCTCTGGGCCGGGGACCCCGTAGACGGGTTCACAGCGAGACCCTCTCCCAGCTGCCCCCCGCCAGACCCCGCCTAGAGCTGAAGAGCTGTGTACCTGGCCTGGCGCTTTATGGCGTCTCCCCATTATTGTCTCTTTAAAACAAACAAACTATTAAAGTGTCCATTATATTAGACAAGCCTATGCAAGATGCAACTCTAAACATTAAAAAAGTCATTTGAAAAGCCTACCTCAAAGCTTTTAAAGATCTTAAAGTTTATAGATAATCTTAATGTGTTATATCATAATAATATATAAATATTTTTGTCTCTGTGCCTTTAATAAGAAAAGAAAAACACTTGTTAAACTATTAACAAACTTACTATAAAAGTAAATATGGTGGCTCAAAAGTTAAAAACTGCTCAATCTTTATCTTGTTCTGGATATCTCAAATCCTAATCAGAAATGAATGCTTTAATTTTTGTTTTGTTTTCTTAAGCAAAAGCAATTTCAAAGTGACTGGCATAGTGATTTGATTCATTAACAAGTAATTCGTTTAAATTTTTTAAGAAAATAAGATATGTTTTACTTAAGATATCACTTATATTTTTGTGTGTTTTAGAAACAGCTTCCTGAGTTTACATTAAAAATTATCTCATTAAAATGTATTCTAAATTTTATAAAGATAATAATGATTTATAAACCAAAATTGCCAAGTTAAAAATAGAGATTAAAAGGTTGGAGATATGAGATATAATTTGACAAGAAAAGGTTAAAGAAAAAAATGCTTTTGAATGGTGGGCAGATTATATGGTAATATAAAGAGTTTTTCAAAAATAGGAGTGGATAAAAATGTTAGAAGATTTACACATTTTGTAGAAGATTGAGAAAATTAAACTATAGTAGGTAGATATGGTTATAGCTGAGTTTATTATAATATAAAAAGTTATTAAATATTTGAAAGTCAAAATTCAACCTTGTGAGGTAAAATTAATGCTTGGTTTACAGCAGCAAAGTTTCCTTAAATATTAAAATATTCTTAGTAACATTTAAAAGTTGGCTTAGAAAATTAAAGGCTTTTAAATATAATTACTAAAATTTCAGAATTAGTTTCAGTCTTCCATGAAGAATAAAGAAAATCAGATAATTTTGTCAACTTAAAGAAAAAAGTATATCCCATCAAAGACTCCATTCTGACTGGAGGAAGAAGACTACATCCAACCAACCTATTCGTGTATTACAAAATTCAAGTAAATTAGCTTTTTTTTTTTTTTTTTTTTTTTGAGGCAGGCTGTCCTGGAACTCACTTTGTAGACCAGGCTGGCCTTGAACTCTCAGAGATCTGCCTCCCAAATGCTGAGATTAAAGGTGTGTGCCACCATGCCGGGCCCATAAATTAACTTTTAGATTCACATTTGCCAACTTCATCTGAGAACACATCCCTCTGGGCTTCAGAAATGCTGGATGATACTCATCTTCAACTACATTGACAGTTTAGCACCCCAAGTAATTTTACAATTCTTTTACATTTCATTCTTTAAACCCCTTTATAATTGGATTTTTAAATGATTTCTGATATTTAATATTTCACTTGGTTTATTTGTAAATGATAATAATGCTAATCATGATTTCAATGAAATTATAAATGAAGATATTTCTTTTCATTAACTGTGTTTTTATAATTATAATTATTTGCTTACCCAGAACCCCTAACTTACTTGAAAAACTAGTCTTCCTGTTTAAAGGATCCAGTGTTTTAACTATTTATTTATTTATTTTTGGTCTTTTTGAGACAGGGTCTCCCTGTAGCCCCAGCTGTCCTGGAACTCACTCTGTAGACCAGACTGGCTTTGAACTCACGAAGATCCATCTGCCTCTGCCTCCCAAGTGCTAGGATTAAAGGCTTGTGCCAACTCTTTGTAATATGTATATGCATGCACACACATACAAACATAATTATTCAGTATATTTTAGATTTAAACAGCTAGCTTTTAAATTGTTTATTAAAATATATATTTATGTATATATTAACTGAATCTAACCAATTAAATTACCAAAGTAACTTTAACCCTATTGACTATTTAGACATGCCCAAGATTTGGGTTTCCTCTTCTTATCTAGATTATACCAAAGACATCAAAATAATGGGGGCTTTTTTTAGGGTCCTTAGTCTCATTTATAAAAGCATTTAAGAATGGCTTCAAGTGGAAGCTGTACTGTATAGCTTTAGTTGTCAACTTGACATACCTGGGTTGAATGAGCCTCAATTTGGGAATTTCCTCCATTGCCCTGGCCTGTGGACATATTTGTGTGATATTTTCTTGATTGCTGAGTGATATAGGAGGGTCCACTCAACTGTGTGTATGGGCCAGGGGAGCAAGCCAGCAAGCAGTGATCCCACAAGACCTGTGCTTCAGCTCCCACCTACAGGTTCCTGCTCTGAGTTCTTAACTTGGGCTCCCGAAGTGATGAACTGTGACCAAGGAGATGTAAGCTAAATAAACCCGTTCCTACTCAAATTGGTTTGGTCAGAGTGTTTTGTCACAGTAATTGAATGCAAAATAGAACAGAAGGTTTAGGAAAATTTAATTAGAATGTAAGGAAAAATCCTCAGGATAGGCAAGCTATAAATTAGAGAAGCTACCTTGAGGACGATAATGGAGGGAAGAAGGAAAAAAGTCATTAAGCTATGTGGCTTTGGAGCCAGTTCCATCAGACACATAGTGGACTACCAGCCACATGACTGGGAGGGTAGGGAACTTTAGAGTAGAGTAAAAGATAAGAAGCCTGAAATATTGGTAGCAGCCAAAAGTGTTAGGGAAATCATAGTTAGAAAGGAAAAGAAGAGGTTATCCTTTTCTGAATAATTTTGAAAAATGGGTAAGATTTATGGAGAAGAACATGTCTGTGAATTGATCTATAGGAACTATACTAAGTGGTAAGGATTCCAGGCAGGAAAAATTCATGATCTCAACCATACATCAGGTATTCCACCTGTCTCTGTAGTCTGTCTTAAGGTGAACCCACCTTCCTAGGTGGTCTTCTGACACCAAAACTGGAAATTTGTGACTTTATCCAGGCCAGAGATTTTGTTTTCCTGACCAGATCTCTAGGGGTCTTTTTGTTACTGTAAAAACAATGTCTAATAACAATATTGAAGAAGTTTTATACTATTAATACTAGTGGCTGTGGGGATAGCGCAGCCGTTAAAGGCTGAGGCTAAGAACCGCAAAAATACTAGTGATTAAATTAATTGAGTATTTAAGGTGTCCTACATAGTATAGTTAGCTGATATGCAATAAAACTACTTAAAAATTTATATTTTACTAATAAAAGGAAATGGACAATATTACAGTCATTCTTTGCTCTGTTAGACCGAGTGACATTCATGACTATTTTGATTTTAAACATAAAAATCTGGTTATATGTTGCCCGTAAATGTTACAGAGGACAAAACGGGAAAAATCAGATCTGGATCTGATGGTTAGGGTATTGATATTTCCAGAAGTTTTTTCCTTATTGGCTTTACCAGCTATTCCTCTCCTCTGAAAACTGTTCTTCTTGCCTGCTGTTCATACTCCTCTAGATAAGACCTAGGAAACATCTCTTAGCAACATGGGGGATTAATAATATTTAATAAATAATATGTGACTCCTGCATGCACAAAATATGATGCTTGACCAACAGGGGGATCTATGAACAAATGTTCCCGGAATAAAATAAACAAACAAACAACCCAAATGTTACCTTCAAACTGAACCTTTTGCAAGGCTAATCAGCTAGCTGATTAGAACTTCAATGACTATGAAGAGTTTGGAATGATGCAGGTCCAGAGACTAATTACAATTTATATTGGGCTATCTTCAGCCCACTAAATAACCATCTCTGTGTCTAATCTAATATCCCATGACTAACTGATAAAATATTTTGGAATATATTAACTTATTAGACCACTGCCTTCTACCAAACCAAGGGCTAAGAAGCCTGCTGGAATCTGTTTCTCCCTATATCAAGAAAAAACTAAGTCTTATACACTTTGAGATGAGTTGTGGTTTTGTGTCAACATATAGCTCAGTAAACAACTTTATGATCTCATTTAAAATAAAAAAGCAAAAAACAAATGAAAGGAAGAACTTCCCTAGAAACACTTTGTGCCCTAAGGAAATACTGCTTAAGTTTGCTGGAGTTAATTAAGCAAGTATGAGGTGGACAGCAGACTCCTAAAATGGGGGCACAGCTCCCAATAAATGAGTCTTGGTTTAGCCTGGCCAGGTTCCTCTGCCTGTGGGGACAACAACCAATCATGGGCTAAACTGGCCCAGTCTACATCATGAAAAGATACCCAAGACCCTAACTGCTTGTAAAGGCTGCCTGACTTCTGCTACTAGCTGCTACTCTCTTTTCCATCCAAGCAGGAGTAACCTAGTAGTCCATTTCCCAATAAACTGCTCTCCTCTATGGTGTTGTCTTGGTCAAAAGTCTTAACTACATCTTCTATTCTTTTTTTTTTTTTTTTTTTTTTTTTTTCGAGACAAGGTCTCTTTGTAGCCCCAGCTGTCCAGGAACTCACTCTCTAGACCAGGCTGGCCTTGAATTCACAAAGATCCACCTACCTCTGCCTCCTGAGTGCTAGGATTAAAGGTGTGCATCAGATGGAGTCAATAAAAAGGAAAGACTTTGGTAGAAGGAAGCACAGCACACTCAAAGACTGACTTTTAAAGGCCCAGGGAACCTCAGCAATCAGCTCAAGTGGAGCCAAGTCTTGGAGGAGAGTTTCTGTCCTGAGTTGAAACTAGTCAAGAACAGAGAGGAAAGGCTCTGAGGCAGTTTTAAAACCTCCCCATTCTGTATCATAAGCATTTGAACAGGATTTTACTTTTTCAAGAAAATGATTTTGGGTAATCCTGATATTAAAATGCAAGAGCTGTTGAGACTTTCAGAGAATGGAATCCAGTTGAGCTCAGCTAGAGCAAGGCAGGGGTGGGAGGGACCTGAGGAATTACACTCCTTTTAACCCTGAGAAACCACACACAGGCTTCTGCAGCTTTCAGGCTCTGACCCATCTTTTCTTAGAGCACTTACTTTAGAAACCAGGAATTGTACATTCATCCACAGATCTTTTGAGATGTAAATTTTTGAAAGATGCTAACTACTTCCCTAACACATCAAGATTTTCTGCGGACCTAGAGCCATCCTTTTGGACTGCAAGCTTCAGAGAATACACTACCCTATTTCTAGTTTAACAGAAGAGCTGCCACCTAACTCCAATAGGTCCAGTGCTCAGGATTTTTATTATTATTATCATTGGCAGTTCTTGCAGGTACTGGCAGCAGCTGGAGGAGGTTTGGTCACAAATCTCTTGCCGAGACATGACTTCAAGCTTAGGCTTCTTGTTTTTCTTTTTTTTTTTTTTTTCTGTTTTGTTTTGGCGGGTTTTTGTACAGCAGTTTTTAAAACGTGTATTTTAAGAGAGAGTATGATGTGAATCATTGTAAGGTGAATAATCTTAATGATACACAGACTCAATTGTGGTTTAATGTTTTCTTAAAGATTCAGAGAAGAGAAATTGAAACAATATTAATGGCTAAGAGACTACAATTATGTAATATTCAAATGTCTAATTAAGAATATAAATATTAATTAAATGGAGAGCTATATATTTTTTACTTGTCATTGTGATAAATTATGGTATGTTTGCTGTTAGCGTTTTAGTTATAAATAATAATATATAAAATTAATAATTCATTTATGTTTAATTTTACAAGAAAATAATTTTTCTTAATAGTAATGATGGATTTAAATCTAAAATATGTCTGTATTTGCTGAGACTATAAAATAACTTTCTGTCAGAGAAAGAAATTTGCCACATAAAAAGGTTATAACTGGATTAGTTTTAAGATAATCAGTTTGCAATAAGCTATTTATTATTTTTTATGTAAATTTCAACCTACCTATTCATTTAAGTATTTGAGTCGGGTATCATCTATTACCCATCTCCCTACTATTGAGGCAGGAGAGAAAGACAGGGAAAATTTAGAAGACATTGGGAGGGAAAGGAGCCTCTCCTTTCCCCTGGAATGTAGTTGCACTTTCTCCTCAGCTGAAAGTCAGGAATTCCAGAAAAACTTGTTGTGAAGGTTGTCTATCATCAAGATAAAATATTCATTTTAGAGAGAACTATTTCAAATCAGAAGTTTAAAGTAGCAATGAGCCATGCTTACGAACTAAGCATACATAATCTTTGAGTGTGCGCTGTGTCTTTTCCCTGCTATAAACTTTCACATTTCTAGCACTCTCACAAGAATTCTGTCATTCAATCTTTATGACCCATGGTTTCCATTTATCAAACTATAATCCTATTAGAAATACTTAAGAGTCACCAAAATCATGTACAAGGCTACAGCTAAGTCACTTCAGCACAGCAATCCTTTGAGAAACCGCACCCACATTTGAGTGTGTGCTATTTTTCCTAAGCAGCTTTCTCTCTCTAATGTCTCTAGTTAAACGTATAGTACTGAAAAACAGGTCAGTTCTCTCATAGGGCACTTAGTCTCATTAACAAAATAATGTAAGAATGGACACCAGTGGAAGACTTGGGACAATTTTATTAAAATTTGAAAGAAAAATTCTCCAGGTAGGCAAGCCGTATACCTCTGCAGCTACCCCAAGTAGGAGAATCGAGATGAGAAAGAAGCAGCTGGCATGAATATTACTAGCAGGGGTGTTTTAGTTAAGAAACTCAAAATGTTGGGGTGTCTCAGAGAGTCAGGGAGAATATGGCTAGAAAAGATATAGAAGAAAAAGTGAGGTTCAGGAAAGATGGGTAGATTTATGGGAAGCCACATGTCTGTGGTCCAGAACAACTGGAACAAGGGGACAGGAATTCTGGACAGGAAAAGGTCCCTATCTCATTAATGTACTAATGCAAGAAGGCTTTTTCTCCTCCTCTTTCTCCTCCTCCTCCTCCTCCTCCTCCTCCTCCTCCTCCTCCTCCTCCTCCTTCTTCTTCTTCTTCTTCTTCATCTTCTTTCTCTTCTTCTCTTCCTCCTCTTTCTACTTCCTAATTATGTTATTCTTTATACTTACCAGCATCCTTTTGACTTTTCCTTCCATTTTCTTTTCTTATTTTTTATGTGATGTCTTAAAGGGACTAGGAAAGCTTTAAAAACATGCTTGGTGAATTAAGCTGAACTTTGAGTATGTGTGTCTCGAGAGCCTTTTGTCTCATGAGAAAGTTTATGCAAGGGTACTTGCTGGGGTAGATATCTCCTGAATTCTGGTTTCCTTCCCTTGATTCTCAGGAAATATGTTAATCTCTTAAATAGACACAACATGGACATATTGTGGCTGTGCTCATATTATTTTGCTGAATTGTTATATTCTAGCATATTATTATTCAGTGTTCTGTAACATTTGACTTTGGATCTCAGGAGTATGAGAAGCTATTCTACTGTTGTTAATTTCTATAGATATGTGGCTGTAGTTCTCACACCAGGAAAATAAACCAGAATTGCTGGTGGTGATATTGGCACTCACATTTGTAAACATGCAGGTCCCTTGGTTATCCATTCAGTCCCCATGGCTGAGACCCACATGTGGCACCCAAACAGGGACCTGGACTTCAAGGTAAAGACCTTTCATGGTTCCTCAGAGAGGTAAGCTATCCAGGAAGGCATATGCAGGGCACACTCTGAGATGCCAGGGACACCAAAAGTAAGAAACTCAGGCTGTTTGGCTGGAAGATTATCTGAAACTTTTGCTCAACAGATTATGGGCCAGGGAGATTACAATATGTTCAAAGTTAGAAGGCCTTCCTTACAGGTTTGAAGGCATCTTTTATCTCTCTCATTAAGCCAAACCCCCGAACTGGAAGGTTCTAGTTGAATGATTAATTTCTTTGTGTCTCTTAGACTAATGAAGGTGTATTGTTGGAGAAGCAGTAGGAACACAGGACCCACCAATAAGACCATGAATTTAAATCTCAGTCTTTCCCTCAATGTTTTGTTCTTATAGATTGTATCTTCTCTCTTTGAAGGAATGATGTTGTATAGCCAGAGGCATTTTTGATATGTATTATCACTAGTGGAAGTAAACATTTCTTCCTAGGAACCAGACCGGCATCATATCACTGCTGGCCCATCTTTGAAAGGATAAACTCATCTAAGAATCTGTAATCAATTAATGTCATGAGTTCTTGATTCTGACATAATTAGTTAATTGGGTAACTGAAGACTGGATACAATGATGGCCTTTCCAGGTCTTACTGAGTTCATTGTGCTACTGCAGTGAGAAGTATCTGAAAGCTTTGAAGAAGGGAGACCTCTTTGGTTGTCCTATGTAAAAAATAAAGTGAGTGAAGGCAACTAAAGGTGCTGTCCTGGGCCCCAATCCTAGTTTAATCTGGCAGTTTACAACCACAGAAGACAGCTTGGTGGCACTGCCAAGATCATCCTAGACCTATAAAAGCAATTGTTGGACTAAGCCATAGGAATTATATGTAATCAGTGTTTTGATATACAAGTTGAAATGAGAGTCAGTGAAGATGCTTTGTACAGAGGTCTTGAAGGCAGAACAAGGAACTGGGCCTGGATTTGTTCCACACAGACTTTGGACATGCTGTGGAGCTATGGTTCCTGCTTACTTACCTTTCTACTTGTGAGGCTGAATAACTGTTGTTACTTCCCAATGTGTTGCCTACTATGGTAGAAAGGTAATTTTTTTCTCTTTAATTTCATAGGTAGAGTGAAATTGAACCCCCAAAGCTTCACATGGTGGATAAACCCAGGATCCTCACAACTGGGTATTATCTAAATGATGAGATCACAGACATTGAGTAAAGTCTGTAAAGGCTTGTGGCTGAATTGGGAGACTGGGAATGTATTTTGCAAGTGTGAAGGTTCTGAGCCACTGACAGCTGAATGGCAGGCCATGGCCAACAACATCTGTGATAAATCACACTTGGCAACACCTTTGTGTTCATATTTTTGGGGTTCTACATCTGAGATCTAGGGAGCCTCATACAGAGAAAAGAGAGAAGTGTCTAAGTGTGATGATCAACCACCAACTGACATCCACAAGGAAATGAGCATCTTAGAATGCAGCCACCTGGAACAGAATTACAATCTCCTTGAAAGAGCTGGAACTGTATTCTTCCCCAAAGCTTCCAGATAAGAGCATAAGCTTGCCAAGAACTTTATTTTTGTGTCATGGGACCTCTTACAGACACTGACCCATTTGACATTTAGAATCAACTGTGAAATGATAGTTTGTGGTGTTAGAGCAATTGAATCAGTGCTAATTTGTTATAGGTACAATAGAAAACCAAAACAATCTATAATGAAGAAAATGATAAGTATAAAAAGCTTAAATCCTGGTAAAAAAATAAAGCCCAAATTTAGTATATTGATAAATTATCAAGTCCTCCCTCATCTTTTCCAAAATAATTTCAGATAAAATACTAGAAATAGTGCATGAAGAGATGGCTCAGTGGTTAAGAGTGCTTGTTGTTCTATTACATGCATCATAGTCTGGATCTTGGCATCTACACAGGGTGGTTCACACACTACTGAACTCTGGCAGCAATGTCTCTTGATGCCCAAATCTGACCTCCGTGTGTACCTACATGCACATGTGCATGGACACTCAGAGAAGCAAGCACATATAAATAATAAGAATAAATCTACTAGAGAAATTGTTGTCTGCAGAGATCAGAACCAAGTGAAGGAAGACCTCAGCCTTGAGAAATATGGCTAGTATAATTTAACTTTCACATGTATATACATATACACACATCACACTAATAATGTGTCAAGAGAAAATCCTTCACCATTATCAATGATTTTTGTTTTATTTTTAGAAATTTCATGTTTCCACATTTTTATTTATTATTTATTTTCAGTTGTAAATACTCATGAATTTACTTCTTTATAAATTATATTTAAATACACAGTTCTTTGTCAGAATCTTCAGAAACAAACTATCACTGACCCTGTAAGGTGTAAAATCAGAGTATCTCAAATTATTTGAACTACTGGTTTTCATTTTTTAAATTAAATTTATTTTGGCTGACATATACAAAAATAAAGTTGCACATATTACAAGAGTCACATGATGTTTCATGCATGTATATGTTATTTAAAGTTTACATCCTCTGAACATGTCTATGTTGTTAAACATGTATAATTCCTTTGTGGTTAAAACTTGCACAGTTCTTTCTTTGAGGCTTTTGAAATGTATGCACCATTACATCTAAATTCATCCTACTATAAAACTGTAAACTAAAGCATCATGCTCTATGTAACTGCAACTTGGTTTTCATTGATCAGTTTCACATCTTATATTTACACATTTTTAAAATTATATGATTTTTGTGTTCAGCAAAGACTTTCTAGTGCCCCAACTGGGCAATGCTGTTTTCTGTCTCTGTGACACTTAAAGGAAGTAAAAATTTAATTTCCACTATTTCAGTCTATGAGCACTTGGATTCCAGTGTTTTGGGGCCTGTGGCAAAGAAGATATTCATGAAGGGGAGCACATGGTAGAGCAGAGCTGCTCACCTCAGATTGGCCGAGAAGCAGAAAGAGAAAGGAACAGGGAAAAATATGCACTTAAAAACAGGCTCCATGCTGGGCCTGGTGACACACGCCTTTAATCCCAGCACTTGGGAGGCAGAGGCAGGTGGATATCTGTGAGTTCAAGGCCAGCCTGGTCTACAAAACGAGCTCCAGGCCAGCTGGGACCAAAGGGAGACCCTGTCTCAAAAATATAAACAAAACAAAACAAAACAAAATGCTCCAATGGCCTCTGCCTCTATTAAAGTTTCCACTACATCCCAATACTCTTTTTTTTTAATTTTTTTAAATTTATTTTTGTATGTGTATGAATGTACTATCTGCATGCAGTTTTGTGCACCCGTATCGTGCAATGCCGCAGAGGTCAGAAGAGGGTGTCGGATTCCCCTGGAACTGGAGTTCTCCTGGAATTGGAGTTACAGACTGTTCTTAGCCGCCATGTGGGTGCTGGGGATTGAACCCGGGTCCTCTGCAAGAGCAGTCGGTGCTCTTAACCGCTAGGCTATCTCTCCAGCCCTACATCCCAATACTCTTAAACTATGGATCCATCAGTGGGTCAATTTATTAATGAGGTGAGAGTCCACATGAGCTAATCATTTCTTGCTTCTGATCTGTGCTACATAGGGGATGAAGACTTCAACATGTTGGCTTTTGGGAGAAATGCAGATACCAGACACTCAATAATTTTTATTTCTGTAGGAATATATTAGAAATTACATGCATATTTTGTTTTAAGGCATTTCCTTTTTGAGAATGGCTTATGATATGACCCAGTAGTTAACACAAGCAGCATGATCATGCTAAGATAATATTCACTGAACAACTAATCAATAATATCATTTTTTTTATCTGAAGCACTCTCAAGTTCTGTTAGATCTTGTAGTGAATGTTATTTCTTTAAGCCAATTATTTTAAATAATTGCATTCTTTTTCTAACCTTGCTGTTGGTGTGTTTAATTATTATCATGAACACTTCACTTCAGTTTACGTGAGTAAAGGTATAGCCAAAAGGGGTAGAGGAGAGCTCTGCAGAGCTAATGGCTGAGGAGAGGAGACAGCAGCATGCATTATTGGTCAGCAGTTCCAGAGATTGTTGTTTCTGTGAATTGTTCTGTCATTTGGGATTTATATCTGTGTCATATTGCATTTTACTTGTGGTAACAAACTTTACTATATAAAATAACTAAAAGTCGTGTCCACCCTTACATCACAGTGCTGGTTGCCATGGTCTCTTATCAAAAACTGCATACTCAATCCAACAAAATGTTCCCTGGCAGTTCACACATTCCTATCCCACATCCATTAATAATGACATTGTTTATAGCAGTCTGTGAACTGGCAAACAACCAAGAGTACTAAAGACAGATTTTTTTTCTTGGTTGTTTTTTATTTCATTTCCTCATTTCTTTTTTATGAGATTGGTTTATGTTATTTGATTTCTCATTAAATTTTATACTTGTGTGTTTATTTTATGACTTTTCTGATGTGCCAAGACTCTCCTGCTGCAAGTGATCATAAAAAGATGGATAACTTTACAGAGACAGTTTATTTGATAAAAAAAGTCCCTATACTTTCCTACTCAGAGCATTCTGGTATATTTACTATTCGAAGTGATAGCCTAAGCAGTACTATGTTTAAATTCTATTTGAGATCCTCTAAAGCCATTCTTTCTGTTGTCTACATACCATCAATTTTTTTTTACATTAGTCAAAAGTCTAGCATGAGAATGAAGTGAGCAAATATTGGTGGACCAGGGTGATGATTGAGGTACACACTGTGGCTGCAGTTTTTCTCTTTCTTTATAGAACATTCATAAGCATGTTCTCTGCATTGATTCACAGTGTTCCCCTCTGAGTCAGTCTAGCTCACCTTTCACTTAGAGCCCAAGAGCTATTTAGTACTATTTGAGGGCAATAAGCATACTAATTCACATGATGTTTCTAATTCAATATTACAGAAACACAGGAGTTGAAACAATGGAGTCTCATGATGCAACAGCTTCCTGCAGCACAGCAAACTCTAGCAGAGTTGTTGAGCCAAAGCAAAGACGGATTACTCATGCATGGTTTAGTATCTAGGTGAAAAAGTAAGGTATTAGATTAGAAAAATCCACAGCAACAGAAAGTGAGTTCATAGTTGCCAAGGTTAGAATAGGGAAGGGGATAAGGTACAGGCAACCACTGGAAATGGGCAATAAACTGTCAGCCCATGAAAGGAAACAGCCAGAATTGAGCAGAGTCCAAGACAACAGCTCCAGAGAAAGTAGACTGTTTTGCTTCTCATCGACCTGTGCCCCTTTTCTAAGTCCAGGGAACAATCTGTGGAAGAGGGGTCGTGGTAGAATGTAAGGGCTGCGATTGGGGTGAATGGTGAAATACAAGCCCCCCCCCCCCTCCGCTGGATGGTGGGACCCATGGGCTGTGTGGGTTTGGGCACAACTGCCTGCAAATTGGTTTTACATGAAGGATGCTTGTACACATAAATTATCACTTATTGCTAAAAAATGAAAAAAAAAATGAGAGAAAGATGCAGGACAGTTATGGCAGAATGCATGATCTGGGATGGGGTGGGGTGGGGTCAGGGGAAGGGAAAGGGAAATATGCCTGAACTGAATTGGAAAATGATGTATGAAATACACAAAGCGTCAATAAAATAAAAAAATTAAAAAAAGAAATGATTTTTTTTGTATGTATGTGTGCAATGTGTGTGTATATGTTTGTGTGTGAAGGTGTGTGCATACCATGGTGAATGTGTGGAGGTCAGAGGACAACCCTGGGTGTTAGTCATTGTGTTCCACCTTGTTTGAGGGAGGGCCTTCTTGATGTTTGGTGCTGCAGACAAGCTAGATGTACTCGAGGTTAGCTGGCCTGCAAGTTCTTTTGGGATTCTCCTGTCTCTGCCTCCATCTTGTCATTTGAATTACAGACATAGGGCACCTTGCTTTGCCTTTTCACGGCTTCTGGGGATCTGAACTTAGGTCATCAGTTTTTTGTGGCTCGTGCTTTTAGCACTGAGCCATTTCTCTGGCCCTGAGTATGGCTCCTTCTTGGGGATAAGGACAATATTTGAAAATGAGCTGTGGTGATGGCTGAACAACTCTGTGAATGTGCTATAACCCCTGAACTCTAAATAAGTGACCTACACATTAAAAATGTGAAATTACACTTTTTTTATTTGAAAATTTATAACTGTCTGAGTAATTAAGGTTATCATTAAAGGGTTCCATAATTCTTAATAATTTTGTACTATGGTTTCTCAAAATAAACACAGTTAAAATATAATAATAGATTTATTTTGATATAATATGGGTTTTCTGCTTATAATAAAATTATAATTAGGGAGTCAAACTAGTGTGAAAAATAGTGTGTTGTGTATATGTCTGTACTTTACTGTTTTTGTGACTTACTCTGATTCATGGACATACCATGAGCTAATAACTCAAAGCTACCACTGTGAAGCTTTTAAACAGCTACACTATATTACACCAGCTTATTTCCCCTTACAATGTTTGTTGGAAGAGAAAAAATGTAGTTGTTCAAAGAACCTTAATGATTTTAGCACAAAATGGAAAAAAAACTTCATTTCTTTCTCCTTTACTCTAAATATGCATCCTCATATAAACAGACAAGATATGTTTTACCCCTCATCAAATAAGCTTGGCTTTGTAATACATGGAGACTATTACATTGATCTGGAACTGGTCAAATTCAGAGGATAGCTGTCTTTTTTCCCCCTTACTTTTTATTGAACTTTTGCACATTTCATACATTTCTTAATCAAATTTAGACCCATTCTCCCTTCCTTGCCCCCCACCCTGCCAGAGCTAGTGCATTCTGTCATACATGTCTTGCATCTTTTTCTCAGTCTTTTTTTAAAATTTTCAAAGCAGAAGTATACTGTTTTGGGCAGAAGTATACTGTTTCACTTAGCCTTTGAACACGTCTTTTTTGTTGTTGTTCCTTTTAATTTTATGTTACTCCAAAATATTCATGTATATACTCCACACATATACCAAAATTATGATGTCTGAAAATAAACTTTAGGTTAATTTCAAAGCATGTTTAAGGATTCACATTTTAAAGAACTTACTTTACATTCCTAAATTACATAGCAAGTTGAGTTATGTTTTATTGTAATATCAGGTATTATATTTACTAAAGAAGGAAAAAATTACTCAGTGTGGCTTAACAAATAAGGATTTGGCATTAGGATCCAAAAATGAGGGACACTTTATGTCATTTGTCTTTCTGGGACTGTGTTACTTCACTTAGCATAACAGCTTATAGTTCCACCCATTTACCTGCAAATTTCATGATGTCATATTTCTTTACCATTGCATATGACTCCATTGTGTAGACATACCACATTTTCTTTATTCACTCATCAGTTGAGGGACTCTTGGTTGGCTCCAGCTCTTCCCTATTGTGAAGATAGCTGCAATAAACATGGCTGTGCATGTATCTCTACAATAGGATGAGTTTTGTGGGTTTACACTCAGGAGTGGTATGACTGGACCAGGTGGTAGGTTCATTTTGAGTCTTTTAAGAGTTCTTCACACTTATTTCCATAGGGGTTGCACGACTTTGCTTTCCCACCAGGAGTGGATGATTGTTCCTCTTCCCCACACCCTCTCCAGCATTTGGTATCTTTTGTTTTTTTGATCATAGCCATCTTATCAGGGTAAGATGACATCTTAAAGTGGTTTTAATTTTCATTTAATTATTAGCAACATTGAACACTTTTTAAGATGCTTCTCAGCCATCTTTTTCATTTGTGGGGACTCTGTTCAGCTCTTTACTCCATCTTTTGATTGGGTCATTTGTTTTCTTGCTCTTTTGTTTTTTGTGTAATTTATATATTCTGCATGTTAGTCTTCTGTCAGATGTGTCACTGCTGAAGAGTTCCTCTCACTCTGTGGATTTTCTCTTCACTTCTTTCATTTTCTTTCACTGTACAGAAGCTTTTGAGTTTAATGAGGTCCCACTTGTTGATTGTTGACGTTATTTTCTATGCAGCTGCTGTCTGACTCACGGGGATTTTAATTGCTATTACATTTAATATGTATATTTCTTTAGGTAGGATTGTCATTTTTACTACATTAATACTTACTATCTGTGAGCGTGGGAGGTCCTGAGAACAGGTGTCTTAATCCTAAGTGCTGCATCTTCAATGAAATTTCTATACACAGAATGAGTGAAACTCAACTTTCACCAGAGAAGTTTCCTTATATAGCAGATAGTGATTAACACAGAAACCTACAAATTGTCTATGTGCAGAGAAGAGGCCACAGAATCTTTATCCCTTAATCTGACACCTACTTCAAACCTCTCCCTCCCAAGGCTTAGGGATCTTTGTGAAAGAGTTGGTAGAAAGATTGTAAGAGCCAGAGGGAGTAGATGACCAAAGGAAATTGATTATCTTATACAGCTAGCTGGTCAATAACACATAGGAACTCACAGTAGTGGTTACAACAAACACAAGTCTTATGTAAGCTCAAACCAGACTCAAAAGTCCCAGTATAGACATGGGGAAGTTGATAAGAAATCCCAACTCAATCAAATGAACTTACTCTGTAGGCCATAGGGGAGAGAGAGAGAGAGAGAGAGAGAGAGAGAGAGAGAGAGAGAGAGAGAGATTTAATAGGAGGTAGTGAGGGGAGGTGTTGTTGAAAAGGGAGGGCATCTATATACCATCAAACTATATTGTATGAAAATCACAAAAAATCAATAAAAAATTTAAAAATCCCCACAAGCAGTAAAATGGAAACAGATCACCTATTGGATAAGAAAGCAGCGTATGAATATGATATAAACATTTATGTCTCAATAATGTTCAGATAAGTTATCTATATATCTATGTCTATATCTATCTATATCTATCTTCTGGGAAGATATATGAACATCCAAAAAAGCATACAAAAGACACTCAATCTTATTATCCACTAGTGAAATGCAAACCTGAAACACAGTGAAATACAACTTTTCATATTAGAATCAGATGAGAAATAGAGAGAGCAGAAAGTTCTGCCAAGGAAGTAAGGAAATTGAAACCCCTCTATGCATGTGGACATTGTAGGAACATAAAACAGTGCAGCCACTTTGAAACATTTGGCATAAAGTGCTAAGGACTGAGTTATCATAAGACCAAATATTAAATGAATACTCCAGAGGAATGAAATCATATGCTTCACAAAATCTCATACACAGATTTCATAGCAGAGTTATTACTAACAGCCAAAGAGTGAAAACAACCCAAATGTCCATCAATCAATGAACTCACATGTGCATCCACAGAATGCTATATTATTTTACAATAAAAAGAATGAGGTTTGTACAGTTTCCTTTTGGTATCTCTACAGGCTGGGCAGATGCCCAGGGTCAGAAATCAGCTTGGTGGATGGTTAGGGGTGGGTTTAGAGGCCAGAGTGAGATACATATGGGGTTTCCATTTGGGAAAATGAAACTTTCCTAAACTTACATTTTTAATGATGTTTGAACAACAAAGTATAGATAGCATAAAACCATCTGAGTATGTGCTGTTTAGGTTTCATACTATGTGAATTCTACTTCATTTTTTAAATATGTTGAACAAGCGAGGACAGAAGCTGAAGCATCAGTTTTTTCAGAGATATTTACAGAAAAGGGAACAGCTGGGAACCCATGATAAAGCTGAGACACATTTATGAATGTATTGTCTCATCTTCTTGCTTATAAAAGACATATTTTTGGCTGAAAATAGAGGTTTAGATTGATATTTTTCTGTTAAAGATATTTATCATTTTGCTTTCAATATCCATATAAAAAGTTTAGTGTCTTATTTGCTATTTTGTCTGATTTTTCTTTACTTCTTTCATGATTCAAATTGATTAATCAGTTTGGCTTAATCAATTACAATTTCTCTTATTTTCTTCATGCTCCTCTGGTGAGACTCACTGTATTTCTTTGATTTGTAAAGTTGTGATTTTCATCAAATGTGTAAAGATCTTATTCATATTTATTCATGTTTTTACTCCTAACCTTTCACATTTCATTGTAGGTTATAATTAATTATTGTAAATTGATTCCTGTTGTCCCAGAGCACATTAATGCTCTCCAATACTTTTCTGTCTTTCCCTCACACCTCCGTTTTATGTTAAATAGTTCTGTCCTTTCATCTTCATGCTCACTACTCATTTCTTGTGAATCTTTCTGTCTTATGTTATTTTCAACAGAAGAATTTTTTATCGACATAGTGTTGAAGAGCTCAGATTTTTAAAACAGATGAAAAAATTTTAAAAAAAGGTTAAAGTTGTTAGTATATTTAGTCTTTCATGAATATTCTTGGATACATGAAATATAGTTAACATTTATATTTTAGTGTTCTTGTATAACACAAAATAATGAACCCTAGAAAAAATGGTGGAAAGGCTGTAGTTTTAAAATGAAAGCCAAATAATTTAGAAGTATGGAGAAATGAAAACCAGCATACTTGGATTTAAATCTCAACCCACATGACAGATAACAACCACTGGTAACTCCAGTTCCAGGGGATCCTATGCCCCCTTCTGGCCCTCACAGTCATTGCATACACTTGGTACACCTAAATACATGCAGACAAAATTCTCATGCACATAAAATAAAAATAAAAAAAAAGATTAGAACAAGAGAAATGTCATCAGTGGATCTACATCCGACTTCCTCCTTAGGGTCAAAATAGTTGTTAACTTGCAAATGCTTTAAAATTTTAACTAAGTTTTTTCAATTGTTATTAGCGCTTTCATATTAAAATAGTTCTGTTTTGAAACGATTTTAGTGTCATAATTGGTGATTCAGTAAATATACTGGAACTAAATTGTCCAAACTCCAATCTCACTTCTACTTCTACTTTGTGTGATTAAAGGCTGGTTTACTAAGCCTGTCCATGCCCATTCCTCTCTGTAAAATACAAATAATAATTATATATGTCACATAGGATTGTTACAGATGTTATATGATTAAATAATGTAAAGCTTCCCCCCCAATTATATCTTATTTATAATGTTCTGATGTATTGTAATTTTTTCAGTTGTCGGCTCTTCAAATATTGTCACATCCTTTTATTTTGGTCAGTGACTGTTCTAGTTTCTCTTCAACAGCTGTGATGAAACACTCTGACCAAAACCAACTTGGGGAGAAAAGGGTTTATTTGGCTCACATCTCCTGGGTCACAGTTCATCACTGAGGGAGCCCAGCATAGGAATTCAGGGCAGGAACCTGGAAGTAAGAGCACAGGCTTGATCTCTTGGCCCATGCTCAGCCTTCTTTCTTGTACTGTACATAACAACTTATGTACACTCAGGGGTGGCAGCCCCTACAGTGAGCTGGGCCCTCCCACACTGCTCAATAATCAAGACAATACTTCATGGCCAGAAGCCAGTCCAATGGAGCCAATTCCCTAATTGAGGCTCCCTCAAACCAGGTGTGTCAAGTTGACACTAAAGGTATCCAGCACAATTGATCTCTTGTCAACTTGACACACAAATGCATCACTATTAAACCACCACCTTTCCTTTTCTTGTCCCCAAAATATGATGTTAACATTAATCACAATATAAGACAGTACAACTTTAAAGCCCCACAGTCCTTAAAATGTCCAAGCACTTAAAAGTTCACAGTTTGATAAAAGTCTCTTAACTGGGGGCTCCTGTAAAATCCAAAACAAGCACTGTCTCATTTCAAAGGGAAGAATCAGGCACACATAAGCAAAATCTAAGTTCAGCAAAGTAGCTCAAGGCTGGACACCTGGGACTCACTCCTGATCTGGGCTCCAAAGGATTTCAGCAGCTCTATTTTGCTGACTCTGCCATCCACAGCACACACAGCTTGTCTTACAGGCCCAGGCCAGCTCCATTCCACACCCACTGCTGCTCTTGGTGGTCCTCCTATGATCCTAGCACCTCCAAAAAGCTGGGGTCTTCACTGAAAGTGAGGCAGCACCTTCACCAATGATCTTTTCTGACCTCTCCTGGTGTAAAGCCTCGGCTTCTCTCCATGACTCCTGCAATCCCAGGGTCTTCACTTCAACCCAGGTGTACTTCCACCAGTGGTCTTTCCTGACCTCTCATAATGCCAAGTGTCGGCTGCTCTCTGTGACTCCTTCAAATTTTAACACCAGAATCATATAGGAGACTCTTACACACTTCCAAGTCCTGCTTCTGGGTTGACATTGAGGCTCGGGCCTCTTCTTGGAACATAGCTTCTGTGTGCTGATCTTGAAGAAAATCTTCCCAGAAGATTTTACCACAATGATGCTGGTCTCTTGTTACTTAAAGATTATTTTTTCAGCCCCAGTTAACCAGCATCAGTTGTCCCAGTTAAACAAAGTTTTCATGTCAGGTTCTGGTCTCTTGTTACTTATGGCTGATTCTTCAGCCACAGATGACCAGAACCTACATATTCTCAATTCAAAAATATCATCAAACAACCCTCATGGTCTCTGCTTCCCCTTGAAGTTTCACAAGCCAGGCCTCCATCGTCTACATCACTTTCAGCATAACTGTTCCACAGCAACAAACTCTAGGCACTCAATGACTTGTCCAGCCCAAAGTTTCAAATGCTTCCACAATCCTCCCCCAAAACACCAAGGTCAGGTCTTTCACAGCAATAGCCCGCTCTCTGGTATCAATTTCTGTTCTAGTTTCTCTTCAATTGCTGTGATGAAACACTCTGACCAAAACCAACTTGAGGAAAGGGATTATTTGGATCACATTTCCTGGGTCACAGTGCATCACTGAGGGAGCCCAGCATAGGAACACAGGGCAGGAACCTGGAAGCAGGAGCTGAAGCACAGGCCATGGAGAAATGCTGTTTATTGGCTTGCTCTCCTTGCACATGCTCAGTCTGCTTTCTTATACTGTATATAACAACCTGCCCAGGGGTGGCATCCCTCCATAGTGGGCTGGACCCTCCCGCATTGTTCAATAATCAAAACAATATTCCACAGATCAGCCCAATGGAGCCAATTCCCCAATTGAGGCTCCCTCAACCAAGGTGTGTCAAGTTGACTCTAAAGCTATCCAGCACAATGACATTCCAGATAAACTACAAGTTTGCAAGAATAAAAGAACCCTTTGTATGGTAGTTTTTTAAAAACTAATATAATTATATAATATAATCAGGATTATTATTTTTGGTTTTAATAAGCAATTATTTATTTTTCCAAGGGAAAGAATATTAGACTAATTTGAAAAAAAAAAAAACAGATTACTTTGAAGGTTTTTGAGAAATCAACTGAGACATGAAAAAGAAATATGCAGATCTTATTTATACCCCTTTTCTGTCTTTAATATTTTTATGCTACACTTTTCTTGTGTGGGACTTTTTAAGATTTCCACTTCTTTCTCTAGCATCCAGAGCCAGTTTCTGTTTTTGCAGTTCTCTTCTATTTCATTGGGTTTAATGACCAGTAAAGTTTCTCTTTATTCTTTACACCCTCAAAGAAAATACGTTGGTTCTCCACAGTTTTCACTCTTCAGAATCCACCAAATGAAGAAGTGTAACATAATCCATTTCACAGGCAATCTTCCAAAAAATAGTCTATAAATTTTATGTCTTAAAGAATTCCTAAATTCATTTCACTTCATCTTTGTTGCATTATGTATCTTTTTAATACCATTTGCTTGTTGTCAGAATTCACATGTAGCAAGAGAGCACAATGGTATTAAATGTATGAAAGAGAAAAATAGCAATATAAAAGAAAAATACTCAACGACTTAACTCTGTAAAAAACAAAATTATTCTTTAAAATGGAGTTAAATAGACAATTACAGACAAATAAAAACCGATGGACTTCATGGTCACAAAAATATTCCATGAAAGAAAGAAATATTAAAACATTTTCTTCAGAATAAGAGAAATGATATGTATAAAGTATATACAGGAAATAGGAAAAACATCAGAAATAATAGACATTTATTGTTTTCTATTTTTAATTGATTTAAAATGTAACTTTGTTTGAAGCAATAAATTGGATGATGGTGGGAAGGGAGAGTACAGGGCAGTCTAATGAGCTTCCTCTATTACATGTAAAGATGAAGACAAACTGTTTAAAATTACACAGTAAATTCTAGGGTTATTCAAAGCTTTCAAAAAGAAACATAATTAAAATATTAAGGAAGATGATAAAACAGGATTATATATGATTATATATGAAGCACAATTAATTCAGAAAAGGCAGGAAAACCACTCCTGGCCATAAATTAAAAGCAGCTGCAGATACATTTTATTTTAATCTAAATGAATCAATATTTACTTACAGATAAATGCTTTAAATACACAAACTCTCAGAGAAAATAAAAATACTTAACCTGGCTTACTACCATCTACAAAAAGGCCCCTTAAAATTTAAAAACTTTTTATTTATTTTTATTTTATGTGTATGCATGTATTTCTTGTATGTAGGTAAGTGTACCTGTGTTTATAAGGCCCACAGAAGTTGGAAGAGGGTTTCATATCCCCTGGAACTGGAGTTATAGATGATTTTTATCGTACATATGGGTGCTAGAAACTGAAGTCCTTTGCAGGAGCAGCCAGTGCTCTTAACTCCTGAGCTGTCTCTTCATTCCCCAGAAGTGACTTATTTTGACTGACAGGTTAATGGGATTTCAGTCTGTCATGGCTAGAGCAGGCATGACAGTTGGGATAGCTCTGTCTCCTGTGGCAGGAGCTTTCAATGTGGCTTGCTCATCCCTTAATGAACAAAGAAGCCAGGCCAGAACTGAACCCTCAACTCTCAAGGCCTATCGTTAGTGGCCTACCTTTGACACCTTGATCCTGTTATAGGAAGTTTCCAGAACAGCCTCAAACAATGCCATTATATGGGGACTAAGTATTCAAACACATGAGCCTATCGGGAATATTTGACACCCAGAGAATCATGGTCATTTAAAAATGCCTTCAATGTAATTTCAAGAGTCCCAACACTGACCAAAAGTCCAAAGTTCAGTCTCTTTTGAGACTCAAGGGAATCTCTTAACTGCGAATCCCTATTAAATCAAATCAAAGCCGGGTGTAGTTGCGCACACCTTTAATCCCAGCACTCAGGAGGCAGAGGCAAGCGGATCTCTGTGAGTTCAAGGCCAGCCTGTTCTACAGAGCAAGCTCCAGGCAAGCTGGAACTACAAAGGGAGACCCTGTTTCAAAAAATTAAAAAAAAATCAAATCAAGCTGCATACTTCCAATGTAAAATGGCATAAATAAGCATATCCACTGTAAAAGGTAGATGGGAAGATAGGGAGCAAAGATTGGACCAAATCAAGATAAAATCAACGTATAAAAATTAGTAATTTTAATGAAACTTATAATTATTAATTGATAAGTTGAATCAAAAAATCAATGCTAGACATAATTTAAAACACTTAAAATTCAAATACTAAAGTATAAATCCATCTGCATGTAAGACATATGTGAAGAAAACCTCAAAACATGAATGAAAATCATTTTTCAAAATATGTAGCTAAGTAAATAGCATTTACTCATAGGAGGGGAGACAATAACACTATGGTACCCTATCTTTCTAAGTAGGTATAAAGCTCAATAACATTGTAACTGAAATATCATGAGGCTATATTTTAGACACTGAGAAAAGTTGGAAACTGATTAACAGATGAATAAGGGAGAGTAGACCTTCTTTTAAGATCTCTAGATGGCTGATCGTGCACCAAAGGACATCTGAGTAAAATGATTGACTGAATGGTACTCATCATGTTTGGCAGAGTGTATGAGGGCTGGTGGATTTGGTATAAGTGGAGGAGGGAACTAAATTTGATTAAGAACTGTTGTAAAAAATGAATATTAAGGGCTGGAGAGATGGCCTAGCGGTTAAGAACGTCAACCGCTCTTACAGAGGACCCGGGTTCGATCCCCAGCACCCACATGGTGGCCGAGAACCATCTGAAACTCCAATTCCAGGAAAACTCCAGTTCCAGGAGAATCCCACACCTCCTTCTGACCTCCGTGGCATTGCACGACACGGGTGCACAAACCTGCATGCAGACAGTACATTGATACACATACAGAAATAAATAAAAATAAAAATAAATAAAAAAATGAGTATTAAAAGATAAGTTGCCGGGGCTGGAGAGATGGCCTAGTGGTTAAGAGCGCCGACTGCTCTTGCAGAGGACCTGGATTCGATCCCCAGCACCCACATGGCTGAGAACCGTCTTTAACTCCAGTTCCAGGGGAATCCGACGCCCTCTTCTGACTTCCACAGCATTGCACGACACGGGTGCATAAACCTGCATGCAGACAGTACATTCATACACATAAAAAAAAAAAAAAAAAAACGGGTCAGCCTTTCCGTTGCCACTTTTTGGTACATCCTACTCAATGCAAACCTGTATCTTTTCTTTCTCAGCCGTTAAGTTGGTGACGTTTTTTCCTGTTGGAACAAACAAATCTTTTCCCATAGTTAGTTTTAAGATTTGAATTGCAAGGGTTTGATGAAAAGGTTTCATGTCTTTCTGTATCCCCCCTTTTTTTTTAGTGTATGAGTCTCCAGAGATAGTTTTGTATAATACATACTGTTAGGGTGTAGTCAAGGCACAGATTTTCTCAAATTCACCCATGTTGTTTTGGGTGACTATAATGAGTACTTGGGAAGCAACTTAATTTTTACGTTAAATCATCTTAAAGCGAATTATACAAGGTGATACTGTACAAACAGTAGAGAATTAAGAGAACAGTTCTGTATGTTGTCAATCCAAAGTCTGCTCTACAAGATTTATGTAAGGCAAATTGTGGGCAACAGCGAATTATATCTCCATTAATCAGATGCATAACCATTTTTCATATTCTGTAAACCAATGTTTGTTTAATATACACATTTTTACTTTTACTTTTACTAAGTCCTAAAACACCCCTTGTGGATCCTACTGTAACAACTAGTTATAATGAGTCCTAATGAAACTTACCTTCTAGGTGCCACAAAGGTTCTGATATGAGGACTTCCTTGCCTTCCCCCCATAGAAACAAGGAGAAATATGACAATTGATGAGGTCGCTCCCCACCTGTAAATTGGAGACAACTATTAGTGTAGAGGTTATCTCTATAAAAACCGGTAAAACTGCTTTCTTTATTGACTATACTAGACATGGAACTGTGGAAGGGATTACTCTCTGTTCAGAACCAAATTAAGATACTAAAAGTCCTAGGGCTATGCACATCAGGCAATATAATTAATACGGGCTCTGACAGCAGCATGGTTGTCTATCCAGGTGGATCGTTGCCAGGGGATCCAAGGCCCCACAAAAGGTAAGGGGCTCCTTGCCTCTAAGATTGAGGATATCTGCAGGAAGAGAGGCAATAAGAGCCCTGCTGCCGAGACCTGACGTTAACATGGAGGGATTATTGAGACCACACATGCAAGTGTACAGATGGCCTCTGGAATGCCAGAGAGAGATGTTACCAAAGGCCCTAAACAATAAAGCAAATATGGGTCTCCCTGAGTCAAGCAAGACTCACACTGTCAGCACAGCTACACCTCAACTCTCCTGGAAATACTGTGCAGCAGAGGCAGCCAGTGCCTGTATATCCCAAATCAAAATTGGCTATTGCTCTCCCCTTGGAAATAACCCATGCTGATGCACACGCTTACATCCTCTAAGGTTAGGAGATGTTTAAGCCACAGTAGAGCCCCTTTCAATATTTAACAGGGGGAAAATAATTCATGGATTACATATCAAACATGTGTCTTGCTAAAGTAACCTCCACCTACTATTATTGCTGCTTAAAAGTCCCTATATATCTAATTGCTTGTTCTTCATTAGTAGGATCGAAAGTTTTCCTGGACAACTGTCAGCCCTTAAGGACCAGCCTAAATTGACCAGAGTCCCAGTCACAGCTCCAGAGAGAGTGGATGTTTTATTCTCTACATCCACCGTGGCCCCTTTCTAAGCCTAGGAACAACCTGCGGAAGAGGGCAGGGTAGAATGTAAGGGCTGCGATTGGGTGAATGGTGAACTACAGCATGTAGTCTGAACACTCATTTGATCAACTTGAAATTGAAACAAACACCTGTCACCCCCCCTGGAATGGTGGGGCTGTAGGTGTTTGGGCACAACAGCCTGCAGATAGGTTTTGCATGAAGGACTGGTACTCATGGATTATCACTTATAGCTAAAAATGAAAAAAAAAAAAAACTGAGAAGAAAGATGCAGGACGTTATGGCAGAATGCATGAATCTGGGATGGGGTGGGGGTGGAGGGGGAGGGTAGAAAGGAAATAACCGGAACTGAACTGATGGGAAAAAAAAAAAAAAAAGAGATAAGGTGCCGACTGGGAGAAGAGTTTTGCAAAACATGTATCTGATGACTGGAATTCAGAATACACAAAGACTGTCTAAAACAATAAGAAAATGGGAAGCCAATTAAAAATTGATAAAAGATACATACAGAACAGTCACAAAAGATATAGAGATGTAGAATAGTCATATGTAAACTTATCTATCACCACTTCACTTAGGAAGCTTAAAGAACTGTAATGGCCAATAGCAGGAATATGCCACTGTGTAGTCAGGAGAAGGTATAACACCCATACCTGACAGTTATGGGAAAGGAAACAGAATAACAGAATTTCGCTTAGGAGTTGTCCAAAGATCCTACTAGTTTGAATAATTGGTGGCTCATAGAAAAATAAATGTTGAGACACACTCTATGCCCAGCTGCCCAGGTGGGTTTGTGCCATGCAGGCCGTTGGCAGCCCACATCGACAGCCACCGCCCAATGATAGAACCATAGAGAGGAGCTGTGTGCATGGATAGAAGGCCAGCCAGGGGCGCACATACTCTGTGCCCAGCCGCCCAGGTGGGTTTGTGCCATGCAGGCGGTTGGTGACCCACCTCGGCAGCTGTTGCCCAATGCTAGAACCATGGAGAGGAACTGCATGCATAGATAGAAGATCAGCCAGGGGTGCACACACCCCATGCCCAGCTACCCAGGCGGGGTCTGGCAGGCCAAGGGATTCAAACAACACCCCCTTCCTCCTCCCCCACCCCCTGCTCAAGCTACTGATATTGTGGTGGAAAGTATAAACTGCTGCAGTTTACTGTTGTTGGGAGGATCCAGTAGTGTCAGTGATTCGAGGCTGCATAGCCAAAACAGAGGAAGAAACTAACAGGAAGCAAACTGAGTGACCAACCAGTCTTCCATATTAACATTTGTCCAGTTGACCTATCCAGGTGGCTCAATGGGGTACTGAAGTCCCCCACTATTAGTGTGCTGAGATTAATCTGTGTCTTGAGGTCCTGAAGGATTGTGTTTATAAAATTCGGCGCACCAGAGTTTGGTGCATAAATATTTAAGATTGTGAATCTTGTTGGTTAATTGTTCTATTGATAAGGATATAATGGCCCTCTTTGTCTTTTCTGATTAATTTTACTCTGATATCTATTTTGTCTGATATTAGAATAGCCACTCATGCTTACTTTTTGGTACCATTTGCTTGGAATATTTTTTTCCATCCTTTCAGTCTAAGGTGCTGTCTGTCCTTGAAGGTGAGATGGGTTTCTTGGAGGCAGCATATAGATGGATTCTGTTTCCTAATCCATTCTCCCAGTAAATGTCTTTCGATTGGGGAGTTTAGACCATTAATATTTAAGGTTATTATTGAGAGATGTGTATTGTTTCCTTTCAACTTATATTTCATTTGCATTCTTGGTCTAGGTATTTATTTACTCTGTAATGCTTTTGCTAATTTCTCTCTTGGGTTGCTGAAGGATAGTTGCTCCTTTACTCTGTTCTTTGAATTGCTTCCAGTATTTTCTGAAGTGTTGGGTTTTTTTGACATATGTTCTTTCATTTTGTTTATGTCATGAAAGATTTTTCTTTCTCCTTCCATTTTTGGTGGGTATATTAATCCGGGTTGGCATCTAAAGTCATTTAGTACTGGGAATAGTTTGGTCCATGTTCTTCTAGATTTCATAGCTTGCACTGAGAAATCAGGTATGATTCTGATGGGTTTCCCATTATATGTAACTTGTTGCTTTTCTCTTGTGGCTTTCAGTATTTTGTCCTTGTTTTGAGCATCTAGTGTTTTAACTATGATATGACGTGGGGAATTATTTTTCTGGTTTGTCTATTTGGTGTTCTATGTGCTTCTTGTATTTGTATGGGTTTGTCTTTTTTCAGTTTGGTGAAGTTTTCTTCTATTATTCTGTTTTCAACATCACAACAGATAAAGAAAAGATCCAGACAATCATGCAAGAATACTCCAAAAACCTATACTCTACTAACTTTGAAAACCTAAGTGAAGTGGATGAATATCTGAAATCCTGGGATTCACCAAAGCTTAACCAAGAAGAGACTGACAGCTTAAACAGACCCATAACACTTGAGGAAATTGAAGATGTAATAAAAAGCCTCCCAACTACAAAAAGCCCAGGCCCAGATGGTTTCACATCAGAATTCTCTAATACATTTAAAGAGGTCTTACAACCATTACTACTCAAACTTTTCAGAAGGATACAGACAGAGGGAACTATCCCAAATTCCTTCTACGAAGCGTGCATCACTCTAATACCAAAACCAGGCAAAGACACAAACAAGAAAGAAAACTATAGACCTATATCATTGATGAACACAGATGCAAAAATTCTCAACAAAATACTTGCAAATCGCATACAGACCCACATCAAAGAGATTATCCATCATGATCAAGTTGGATTCATACCAGAGATGCAGGATGGTTCAACATACATAAATCAATAAATATCATAAAACACATAAATAGACTTACAGACAAAAACCACACAATTACCTCAATTGATGTAGAAAAAGCTTTCGACAAAATCTAGCAATGCTTCATGCTTAAAGTCTTAAGGGAATTGGACTGGAGGGATCATTCCTCAATATAATCAAAGCTGTATACAAGAAACCCACAGCCAACATCATCCTAAATGGAGAAAAATTGGAAGCATTCCCCTTAAAGGCAGGAACATGGCAAGGCTGTCCACTATCACCACTCTTCTTCAATATAATGCTAGAAATGCTTGCTAGGGCAATAAGGTGAGAAAGCGAAATTAAAGGAGTACTAACTGGAAAAGAGGAAGTAAAACTATCCCTTTTTGCAGATGATATTATGATAGTTTACCCAAGGGATGCTAAAAACTCTTAGAAAAGATCAAAAGTTTCAGTAAAGTGGTGGGATACAAAATAAACCTAGAAAAATCAGTAGCCCTCCTTTACTCCAACAATAAGCAACTGGAAAAGGAATATAAGGAGACCTTCCCAATCTCAATAGCCTCAAAAAATACCTAGGAATAAACCTAAGCAAAGACACCAAAGACTTCTACAATAAAAATTTTAAAACCCTGAAGGAGATTTAAAATGATATCAAAAGGTGGAAAGAACTCCCATGCTCATGGATTGGAAAAATTAATATAGTAAAAATGTCCATTCTACCCAAATTAACATAGAGATTCAATTCAATCCTAATCAAAATCCCCATGAGCTTTTTCACAGACTTAGAAAAAAATCTGTAGATTCATATGGAAAAACAAAAGATCCCAAATAGCTAAAGCAACCCTGAGTGAAAAGTGCAATACTGGGGGGATTGCATTACCAGACTTCAAGCTATATTACAGGGCTATGGTCATAGAGACAGCCTGGTACTGGCAAAATAAAACAGAACCATTGACCAATGGACCAAAATTGAAGATCCAAACATGAGCTCATATAACTTCAGCCACCTCATATTTGACAAAGGGCCCAAAAAAGCTCAATGGAGGAAAGATAGCATCTTCAGCAAATGGTGTTATCAAAACTGGATCACCATTTGTAGAAGAACAAAATTAAACCCCTACCTCTCACCCTGTTCAAAAATCAACTCCAAGTGGATCAAAGATATCAACGTAAAACCTGAAACCCTGAAGGTGATAGAAGAAAAATTCAGCAGCAACCTACAATATGTAGGTGTAGGAAAAGACTTTCTAAATCAATCAGCAGCTGCACAGAAAATAAGGAGAGCAGCTGACAAGTGGGACCTCATCAAACTCAAAAGCTTTTGTACTGCTAAAGAAACAATCAACAAAGTGAAGAGAAAACCCACAGAGTGGGTGGAAATCTTCGCCACTGATACATCTGACAAAGTGTTAACATCCAGAATATATAAGCTACTTAAAAAAACAAAGAAAAAAACAAATGGCCTACTCCAAAGATGGAGTAAAGAGCTGAACAGAGACATCACCAGTAAGGAAGTAAAGATGGCTGAGAAACATCTTAAAAAGTGTTCATCATTAATAGTTAAGGAAATCCAATTAAAACCACTCTAAGGTATCATCTCACTCCAATAAGACTAGCCAAGTTCAAGAAAACAAAAGATGCCAAATGCTGGAAGGGATGTGGGGAAAGGTGAACACTCATCCACTGCTGGTGGGAATGTAAACTGGTACAACCACTGTGGAAAGCAGTGTGGAGAACACGTAGAAAACTCAAAATGAGCCTACCACCTGACCCACCTATACCACTCCTGGGTATATGCCCACAAGATGTATCCTACCACAAAGATACATGCATAGCTATGTTTATTGCAGCTCTCTTCACAATAGCAAGAGCTGGAACCAACCCAAATGCCCCTCAACAGATGATTGGATTACAAAAATATGGTACATCTATATATTGGATTTCTATGCAGCAGTAAAGAAAGATGACATCATGAGTTTGCTGGTAAATGGATGGAACTCAAAGCAATTATAGTAAGTGAAGTAACACAGTCCCAGAAAAGAAAAGGTGAATGGTTTTCCTCATTTGTGGATGCTAACACCAAATGCCCAGTTGGCAGGCAAACTGAGAAACTTTATTATATTTCATTGTATCTAATTTACAGATGTACTATCACAATGTGAATCTTTAAATGGGCTCTAGAATTGTCCCACCACTTATATTCACACATTGTAATGACCATATATGGATGGAAGATATGTAGTCATATTTAAAAAAAAAAGAATGTAATTTACACTTCTTTATACCTGCATGCAAATTTATTGTTAAAATGTGAATCTCTAAATGTGTTTAGGAAATCAACCTATAATTTATTTTCAGAATTTATAATTTTGGCTTATGTGTGGAGTGCATATATGCATATTTTGGAATAATTTAAATTTAAAAATTATTAATAAAAGAAAAATGTTGAGCATCATCAATCTATAGAATGAAGCAATGAACATATTCAACTGATTTGAAAAATTATATTGAAATAAAAAGCTATATTCAAATGTTTGCGAAGGTTTATTTGTGATCAACCCAAACCACAAGCAATGAAAATGTCCCTCAATGCAATGAACACACTGAAGTACAAATGAAATAGTAATTGGTGATGAATGAAAATAAACTAAGTCAAAGAGAGGCAGAGATGAATCTTAAATGTAGATTCGTAAAGAAACATGTATGAAAGTGTAGTCTATGAGTTCACTTATCAGTTTTTTGGAAAATCTTATTATCTCAATGGTTAGTAGGGTCTTAAGAGTAGGATGTCATTAAGGGTGAGGCTTGAGATACTTTTTATGTGAAATTATTCAGCAAAATGTTATAGTAAGTGGATGTAAGCCAATCTTTTGTCAAAACTCATAGAACTTTACAGTAAAATGAATAAACACTGTTTGAAATAAGAATTTCAGATGTCAAATGTTGGGTTATGGACTGAGTTCAGTAGTGCTCAATAGCCTGGGTTTGATCTTCAGCACCATAAAGTATGATAGTATGGAAGTATGGAAGTCAGAATATGACAATAGGATATAAATATATTAAACATGTATAAAAAAAACCTCAGGAAAGGGATCAAGGAATAAGTTGGAGGTCAGGGAATACGTTGCTGTCTCTGCTTTGGAAATGGGCAGAATATACAGGAGTATAAACAAAGGAACCATACTGAAGCTCTATTCAAGTAGATAATAGTTCTTTTCCATAATCATATATGGTATATATAATATACCTAGTATATTACTATACATAGTATAATCATAGATGCTAATAAGCCTGAAGCTACTATAAAGATAAAATGTCCAATGGTTAGAGTCAGGTTTCTTATATAAGAGATGGGAGGTTATGGATAAATCATGAAAGGGTGTAGGAGGGAGACATGTTAATGTGTCAGCACCAGAAGTATCCACATGTACTCTTAATTAGCTCACTATAGATGCAGGTATTTAGAAATAGAAATGTGTATGTTTATGCATTAATTCATACACAGATATTGGTTTGGTCAGTTTAATAAGTCTTGAAGAACATATTTGTGTTGGTTTCTTATCCTGTTTCTGATGAAATATCTGACAAAAGCAGTTTAAGGAAAGGAGGATTTATTTCAGCTCACGGATAGAGAGTTCATCATGGTAGGGAATTAGTGGATGCAGGACCTTGAAGCAGCTGGTTACAGGGAATCTGAAGTCGGGAATCACAGGGTGATAAATGCTAGTACTAAGGTCTCATTTTCTCTTTCATGCAGTCTAGCACTTCAGCTCATGGAATGGTGGCACCAATATTCAGGGTAGGTCTCCCCATCTCAATGAATACAATGTAGATCATTTCATACAAATATTCCCAGAGCCCATCTCTTAGGTGATTCTAGATCCTGTCACCACTGCATGGCACACTTTACTTTTGTGATCCTCCACAAAAATGCAGAGTTCTAGTCAATTATGAGAAAAGGAATATGGAAGTGCCAATCAAAGCACTTTCTTTTTTTATTTTTATTGATGCTTTGTGTATTTCATACATCATTTTCCAATTCAGTTCAGGCATATACCCCCTTCACTTCCCCCCACCCCACCCCTACCCATCCCAGATCATGCATTCTGCCATAACTTTTCTGCATCTTTCTCTGTTTTTAGCTTTGTTTTGTTTTCATTTTTTTTAACAATAAGTGATAATTTGTGAGTACAAGCATCCTTCACGTAAAACCAATTTGCGAGCAGTTGTGCCCAAACACCCAGCTCATGGGTCCCACCATCCAGCAGGGGGGGGGGCTTGTATGTTCAATCAAGTTGATCAAATGAGTGTCCAGTCTATATTGTTGTAGTTTCACCATTTACCCCAATCGCAGCCCTTACATTCTACCGCACCCCCTCTTCCGCAGATTGTTCCCTAGGCTTAGAAAAGGGGCACAGGTGGATAAGAAGCAAAACAGTCTACATTCTCTGGAGCTGTTGTCTTGGTCTCTAGTCAATTCTGGCTGTTTTCTTTCATGGGCTGATGAAACACATGGAATTAGATATATAGGTATTTAAACAGTATAATATATAGCCTTTTGATCCTGCTAATGAAGCACACGCAATTAGATATATAGGTATTTAAACAGTACTAATTGTTATGGTAGGTTACTTTGGTATAGACACAGATGTTTGGATGGTATGTTAATCCATGAATTACATTTTCTTCTGTTAAGTATGACAGGGTCTTCGTGTGGTTTATAACATCTCCTAACCATTAGAGGATGTAAGCCTGTATGCATCAGCCATGGGTTATTCCTCCAAGGAGAGAGCTAATAGCCAATTAGATTTGGGATATACAGACATATGGCTGCTACTGCTGCACAGTATTTCCAGGCAGATGAGGTGTAGCTCCTCTCTGGATCCTACTAGTAACAACTATTTTTAATGAATCCTAACAAAGCTTACCTTCTAGGTGCTGCAAAGGTTTTAATACAAGAGACTTTCTTAACTCCCCTCAATAGAATAAGGAGGAAATATGTGATGATGAGGTCATTTCTCCAGCTGTAATTGGAGCCAGCTGTTATAGAGGTATTCTCTTGTAAAATCATAAAATGCCTTCTTTAATTGACTAATGGACAAACTCTGAAAAGGATTATTCTCTATTCAGAACCAAATATAATGCTAAAGTCTCCTTAAGCTATGCACTTAAGCAAAATATATTAATACAGGAGCTCTGACATCAACAATGGATTATTCTACCAAGGAGATGTTGGCCAGGGGATCCAAGCCCCCACAAAAGGTAAAGGCTCCTTGCCTCCAAACTGGGATATCTGCAGGAAGAGAGGCAATAAGGCCCTGCTGTTGAAGACCTGATATAAACATGGGAAAGATGCATGGAGACTGCACTTTCAAGCATGCAGATGGTCTCTGGAATGCCAGAGAGTGTTACCAAAGGCCACTAAACCAATAAAGCAAATATAGGTCTCCTTGAGTCAAGCAAGACTCCTCTGTCAGCACCAGCTACACCTAATCAAAGCACTTTCTATACATGCAGTTATTCCACCTCAATATGATCTGGAACAAGGTTATAAATTATAAGACATTGAAATACTGAAGTATAGACTAAGTAGACAGGAAAACTACATGACTGCATGAATGAGGTGTCATTGATGCTCCTGGATCCTAAAAATGACAGATTAAAATCCAACGAAGTATGAATGGACTTTAGCTACTGAGATTGTCTCAATATTTGTTCACTAACAGATATGCATGAGTGTATGATGATAATAAAAAGTACATCAAACATAAGAATGCTGTGTTCATATGTTTTCTAGAAATTTTAAATAATTCTAAAATTATAATTTTATTTGAAAAGCAAATCAAAGTAAAAGCCAAAGAATGTTTAATTTTGCATCAATATTAACCCTGGCATTATAGCGACAACTTAAAATCCAGAAACCACAGCATCTGGGAAGACTGAATGCTCTACTGGTCACTGGGCTTTTTCCTGGTTCCTGAAATAATGTTTTCTTTCTACTTCACATCAGTTTATTTCTCCATTCAAGAACAGTTTTAGGTAAGATTCCTTGTAAAACTAATTTTTTTATTTTATGAAACTTTGCAGGAAGTCTCAGAAGAGTGTTTTGTGGTGGTAATTATCTCCACTTTCTGTTGTGTTGCTCAGGTGGCTGAAAACACATTTGTCAATGTTTCAAGTTTTTTTTTTAATTTTTAAAATTTATTTCTGTATGTGTATGAATGTACTGTCTGCTTGCAAGTTTGTGCACCCGTGTCGTGCAATGTCGCAGAGGTCAGAAGAGGGTGTCGGATTCCCCTGGAACTGTAGTTCTCCTGGAATTGGAGTTTCAGATGGTTTTCGGCCGCCATGTGGGTGCTGGGGATCGAACCCCGGTCCTCTGTAAGAGNTAGTAAATAAATTTATTTTTAATTACTGAGCAAGCTTTGACATATTTAACTAACTTTCCTTTTGAAGATAGAAATGTGAAATATATATTGTGGCAGCTGAAAAACTAGCTGATCAGAAAAATCTGAGAACAAAAGTAATCTTTAGCAGACATGAGAAAATGAATTTAAAAATCCAATAGTTTCTTGCCAGCATGGTGGCACATGCCTTTAATCACAGCAACTTGAGAGGCCAGGGCGGGCTGATTTTCTGGGTGGAAGTTCAAGACCAGAACTAGTCTCAAAGCAAAGATTCCAGAGCCAGCTGGGGGCTATAGGGAGAGCTTGTCTCAAGAAACCATAAAAAAAAGTCATAAGTATTATTCTCATTACTGATCATAAATATTTCTTGAGTTAGTTAACGCAAACAGAGAGTTATTTGCAAATACATAACTATTGTCGTCACATAGGAGTTTGTTTAGTGCCCGTTGCGTGCGACTGAGAGTGTTGAGTATGTGGATGGGTGGGGGAGAGAGGGATGTTGTTTACAAAGATGTAATACACGCTATTTATGGCAAATTCCAATTCGGTGTGGGACTTGTTCAGTTTCATTTGGGTTGGTGGGGTATGCTTTTTTAGGGAGTGAGTAGTTGGCAGTGTCTCATGTGAAAATTGGGAGCGCACCTTGTTTGGTGGGGGGGGGGGAAACAAAAAGGGGGGGGGGGTGGTGGGGTGGGTGGGGGGGGGTGGCATAGGCAGAAGTTCGGTGTGGATAGCAATTATTCTTTGGATTTGTTGAGTGTGTCTTTGGGTGGGATACGTGGGGTTGTTGGAAAGGTTGGAGCGGTTTTAGTGATTTGGTGTGGATTGGGTGATGTTGATGTGGATGTTGGGTGAGGCATGGATGGGGTGAGGTGTGTATTATTGTGCATCATGATATAGGTTTGGATGAGGTGGGGGTGGGGAAGTTGCAGCTTTGACAGTTGCTGTTCGGTTTTCAGCTGGGGGTGCGGTAGCGGAGAGAGGGTAGGCGGAGGGAGATAAGTGAGTTGGAGGCCGGTTCCAGTCGCCAAGTTTAAGAGTAGGTAACTAGTTGTGTGAGGGGTTTTTTGCGTGAGGAGTTTTGTTCTTGTTGTTACAAGTCATTCGTGTGTCATAAGTTGGTGGACAAAAATTAGGCGAATGCATGGAGGTATTAAATACGGTATTTTATCTTAGTGTGTGGGTCTATAGTTTTGGTTTTTCAGTTTTCTATTTAATATGGTAATTTGATAATAATATTGATGCATTTTAGAGTGATTTTAAAAATATTGTTCTGTGTTAGTGCTGGAAGCTTGTAGTTGATGTTAGTGTATAAGTTGGTTTAAGACTTTTTAGTGGGGTTTGGATAGGATGTTAATCTTTAGAGTGCTGTATGTTTGTTAATAGGTCTATGTAAGATTTATTTTTTTTCTGGTTTGTGTTTGGGTGGTTTTGGTCGGGGCTTGGGTGAAGGTGGGGTGAGAAGAATAGTTAGGTTTGGCAGAGTGTTTATGGGTTTGGTGGATGTCCGATGTGATAGGTATATGGGTTTGGTTGGTCTTTTCGTTTTTTGTATTTATTTCCTGTGTTTAGCGCTTTGTTTTTTTGATGGGCAGTGGGTGATTTTATTTGTAGTTTTTTGAGAAAGAAGATGGTGGTATGTGTTTGTACGATTGAAGACAATAACCTAGGGTGTTATGATCTGTGGGTGTTATGCATCGTGCCGGTAATTTGTTGTGAGCTTTTTTCTTTTTAAAGAACTCTTTAGTACATGTGGGGCTTGGTGTGGTGATTGTGGGGGTGGATAGAGATGGGACGTGGCATTTTGCGATGAAGTTAGGGAATAAAGGTTTTATGGTAGAGAGTCTTTGGGGAGGTATTTGAATGATTTGCGCTTTTGTTAGCGGAGACATTATTCTTCTTGTTATTGATGTGAAGGGGTGGAGCAGGGATTTACAAGAGCGGGGTTGTAATTATTCGTCTGGGATATGGTTTAGCCATTTTTGCTCCAGATAATTATTGACTCAAGCGAGCATTTGTGTGTGGGTAATATATTTGTGTCTGAATTTAGACTAATTTATTTTTTTGAAAAAATTTTTTTTTTTTTTTTTTTTTTTTTTTTTTTTTCAGAGAATTGTTATGACATAGACTTTTTTTTCAACTTGCTTTTTTTCTTATTTATTTTTTTTTTTTTTTTTTTTTTTTTTTTTTTTTTTTTTTTATTTATTTAGTTAGTTACTTTTGTGTGTCTGTTGTGATCAGGAGTTGATACGGTAGTTGGCATGATTCTTAATTGGTTATAGCTAATTTTTTTAACTAAGGTTTAAATTGGGTGAGGTTTTTGGTGGGCAATGAGGAGGAAGCACGGGCTATGTGGGTGGTTTGGGGAGGGGGAAACTCTTCAGCTGGCAGATTACATGTCTTTGTTTACAAATTGGCGATTTGATTTCCAGAATTTTAAGTATTGTTCGTTGTGAACGTTTATCTGACGAGAGAAAGCAAAGTAATCAGTTAAGAGAAACAAATGGAGGCTGCGACTTCGGAAGGTTGTATGTTGATGGAGCTTGACTGGAGTTTCAGGAACTGTCACAGAGTACTTCACATTAGTGGTTGAGGGGGTACGTTAGGACGATGTCTGAGGAGAACACCGTCAATGAACTGTGTTTTTTTTCGGGAATTGGGTTTGGACATGCACATATCTGTAGTGTTTTGTTAAGAGAGAATGTTGCTTGAAGAATGAATATTTTTAGCACTTTTGTGTATTAGATTTCATCTTAGCTCTTGATTATAGTACTGTTTTTGAGTGATCTAATGAAAACAACGATACCGAATGGCTTGTTGGGAGGGATGAAGTGTGGGGGATATGTAGGTGATCTACTCATTCCAGTTTGCTGGTGGGAATCGTCTCGTACAGGTGCCCTCAATTGGGGAGATAGGGCAGTGTGTGTGGAGTAAGGGTGACTCCTTGTGTGGGTGGCAGACTTTGTTGGGTGGTGGTTTTTTGGGGATGTATGAGAGCTTTTGCCACGGCTGCCCAGTTGTCTGGATTATTTGCAGCTGGTGTTCTGGTCTATTTTTTGTTGTGTGCTCTGTGTGTGTTGTGTGTTGTGTCGTGTTCGTTGATATGGGACGTGGACGGGCTCACTGTCTAATCTGAGGATTGATGACCTATTGTAAGTGGTTGGTCGCAGTTGTGGGTGAGTTCTTTATGTTGGGTTGTCGACGTTCTCTCTTCACATAGCAAGGTGTGAGTCGTGGGTAGCTTAGTGGTATCGACCGTCTGATAGTGTGGGCGCGGGTCTCGTCGTGTAACTTGTGCGTATGTGGGATTACAAGTTTATTTGTGACGAAATAGGTTTGGGGTATCGGGGTTTAGTAGTCTTGGATGGTCTAGCAATTTCGGGTTAGTTGATTTTCGATGTCATGGGGGTGCTAGGTGATGAGTGTTAGGATAAGACGACATCACGAGCTTCTGGGCGAGGTGTAAAATGGCTGGGTTGGAGGAGGCTAGAGGAGATCATTTTTTTTTGGTTGTCTTTAGGGATGTTGGGTGCTTTGGAAGTAGGACACAGGTCCATGGGAATTACCAGGGAGTTGGTATGACGAATGTTATTCCTTCATCTGTGGATGCTAGTTGGGGGCCAATTACTTCCGTTTGTATACAGTAGGTTTCTTGTGGGTTGTGTATTTTGTGGTGGTTGGGCCAGGTCCCTTGAGGGGGCTTTTTGGTTACACAGCATGTTGGTTTGGGGTTTGTATGGATTGGCATTTGTGGAGACAAGACAACATTAGTTCGGTTAAGGCATATCAGGAAAATTGACTGCTTCATGGCAAGGGTAGTTTAAGGGTTCTGACGTTATCTAGTAACAGTGATGGGGTCTGTGCGGTCGGAGTAGATTTTATGAAGGTCGATGAGCGTTCTCTGACGGCTTGATGGGATTAAATTATTGTTTTGAGAAAGACGGTGAGAGGTAGTATCTGTGGTTTAGAAAGGTTTCATGTTTAGTGTGGCAGAATTGCTTATTGAGCTTTTTGTGCTGGTGTTGTGGGGGAGATTTGGGGGTGCGCTGGGTGGAATTTCCGGTGACGCGGGTTTGCCTAGAGTGTTGGGTTTATGGTATAAAGAATAAATAAATAGTGTGAGTTATTATTATATAGGTAAAGTATTAAAAGAGGTATGATAATAATAAGAGGTTATTGAATGAAATTATTTAGGTTCGTATTTGGGTGGTGAAAGGAGGTGAAGAGCAGATGGGAAAGGTCACATGGTTGAGATCCTATTGTTCAAAAGACCGGCAAGCCCAGAGGGACTTGATCTGTGAGGATTTGTTTACGTAGGCTTGGTTGCAACACTTAATGGTAGCTCGGACATTGTCGTTGCTCTTGCAGGAGGACCCAGGTTTGCTTCTCACCACCCACATGGTGAGAGCGAGATCGATTTTTCGTTCGGGTGGCCTCTTTGCCTTCTGTCGTTTTTTACACTTAAATGGCACTCGGGAGATAGCTAGCTGGGTTATATGAGCGATCTGATTTGGGAGTGCTATCTTTGGTTAGCAAGGAGTTTGACTTTTTCCGTTTCTTGTTTCTTTTCGCAGCTAGTTGTTGTTGCTATGGTGCAAGCTAGATGTAACTGATTGCTGAATGTTTCTCTGTGTATGCTAGTCAACTCAGTTTCGAGGGGAATCCGAGGAGCCTGGTCTCTTGGGGACGTATCATGGCTGCGCGTGCTAGTTGGCTTATCGGGAGCAGGGCGGTGCGTGTGCAGGGGCATGAAGCTCTACTTTATGCATTGTAATCTATGTTTATTTTCACTTTTTTCATACTTTGTGTTGTGTTGGTTTTTGGGTGGTTGTGTTTGTTGGGGTGGGGGGTGGTTGGTGGGTGGTTGGTTTTTCACATGAACATTTAAGAAATTAAATGGAGAGATTTAAAAAGCAGAAAGGCCAAGGCAATCGGCCACACGCCTTTAATCCTAGCACTGGGAGGCAGTGGCAGGCGGATCTTTGTGAGTTAAAGGCCAAGCTGGTCTACAAGTAGTTCCAGCAGATGGGATTAATAGAGAGACCCTGTCTGAAAGGAAAAAAAAAAAAAAAAGGTGGAGGAAGTCAGAGAACTTACATTGAACATCAAACACTAAGCAAAGAGAACGAATTGAGAAATGGGCAAACTTGAACAGGGTCAAACACTGCCCCAAGGTGGCATACTTCCTCACAAGGCTGCACCCTCTAAATCTCCCCAAAACACAACATATAGGGCCAAGTGTTCAAATAGCTCAGCCCACGAGGAGCGTTTCTCATTCAAATCACCACAATGTGCCACTTTGAATATGAAACTTGTTAAGGTGCCTTTTCTTCCTGCTGCCTCACTATATAAGTACATGGCTTGGAAAGAGCCAGTAAAATAAGAGCTATGTGGACTTGACTGCATAAAGCTTAACAGCAATGTAGGTATACTGGTAAAAATTGAGAAGGAAAGAATAAAGGCTGTTCAACAGGACAGTGAATAGGACATGAAGATAAATCTTGACATTAAAAGACAACATTGAGTATGTCTAGAATATTTCAAATGATTTTGTGGCATAACATTTGGTATTGTAGTTCTCTATATAATTTTTCAAACATACCTCAAGGTTAGTTAAACATATATTTGTATTCTTTGTATGTATTTTCCTTAATCATTAAAGGGGGATTGTAACTTCCATATGTGATATAAAGCTGATCATCCAGGAGTCTAGGAGAAGAGGCTCAAACTGCATGGCCACAGGACATCTTTTAAATATTTTTGATAATTCTTGAAAATCTCATCCTGTAGACAATCATTTTGATCATATTTTACCTCCCCCATTTTCCCTTTAACTCCTCCCAGATCCACTCCCACCTCTGATTTCCAGTGCTTGCTTGCTTGCTTTTTTCCTTTCTTCTTTTTTTCAATTCATTCATTTATTCATTCATTATTTTATAATTTTGTCCAGATTGTACTGCCCACATGCTCCTGTGTGGGCCACACACTAGTATGTGGTCACCTACCAGAGGCCAGACCCTTAAGGGGAATAGTTTCTCTCCCAGAAGACATCAGTTGTAAACAGCTTCTCCATTAGGGATGGGAGCTTACTCCTATGCAGCTCTTTTTCAAGCAACCACAGCTTCTGGGAGTTCATGAGTGCAAGGTTTCTTTCACTCAGGACATCATTTTGAAGTAAAATCAGAAAAATTTGCAATTATGTAAAAGAAAGTTAACTTTCATTTTTCCTTTGAACTGTGTAAAGTGCATTAGAATTTACTAAAACAGGTAAAAATAAACAAATAAATCACATGAGAATAAGATGATCCAAAACTGGTCAACACTAAGAAAACAAGAGACAGCAGAATGCTTGGCCCTGAATTAGACACTATATCACACTTCTTCTCTCCTGTCTCAGGGATCATTGAAAACAGGAGGTAGAAAGATTGTAAGAGCCACAGGTAGTAGGTGAATACAAGGAAACTGTGTTGTTTGGAAACCATAGGCCAGTTGCCCGACTTAACCCACCACCACCACAACAGTATACACAAGATCTGTACAACCCAAACTGAATAGGGGCTCAGCAGGGATTCAGGAACTGGGTAAGAATCTCCAGCCTTAGCTAATGACCTGTTAGCAGTTGATAGATATTGGGAGAGTACTTTTCCTTACTGGTGTGAGGCCTAGTAATTTGACCAACTCCAAGGGATAGACCCACGCCTAAGAGCACTTGGGAAACAGAGATTAGATCAATAGGGTTCTGTTTTGGTTTGGGTCTTTTTCGAGACAGGGTCCCCTATAGCCCCCGCTGGCCTGTGGCTTGCTTTTAAAAAGATAATAATAGAAAAAAAGAAATAATAGAAGACATGATGTGGGGGTCATAAAATAAGGATGGAGAAGGAGATAAATGATTATGATCAAATACATTGCTCAAATCAATAAAAATATTGAAAAAAATAAAACTAGTTCCTCCATTACATTATGCTGAAATGTGTGGAGATGTTGACCAGGTACAGAACATGAAGACTATTGTCCAGTGAAGAGGATGGGTCTAGTAACATTCAAAACCACTCTTCCATGGTGGGAACTGCTCTGTCCACTGAAAACACAGTACTTGTGAAGACACTGGATAGAGTCTTCACAGACTAATATCTATAGTCTCATCTGGGTGGAAGAATCAAGAAAAAGAGTGTGAAGTAGAAGACACAGCAAGGGGGCAAAAATGAATACGGCACAGTGAAAACCAAGAGAAGAGTTTCAAGAAGATTGAGAAAATATTTCAAATGCTCTTATGATTTGGCTCTGAATAAAGTAAATAAACTTTGAACTGAGTATTTTGAAAAACCTTGAAACATGAGCTGGGCATGGTGGCACATGCCTTTAATCTTAGCACTTGGGAGGCAGAGGCAGGTGGATCTTTGTGAGTTCAAGGCCAGCCTGGTCTACAGAGTAAGTTTCAGGACAGCTGGGACTACAGGGAGACCCTGTCTTGAAAAGACCAAAAAAAAAAAAAAAAAAACAAACTTTGAAACGGGCTGGATAGATGCCCTAAGCGGTTAAGAGCGCTGAACCGTCCTTTTTCTCTTATCTGTTCCTTAGTCCAGTCAAGTTGACACCCAGGATTAACCATCACAGCAACTCCTGATTACTTTTTAGTACCATTTGCTTGAAATAGTTTTTTTTTTTTTTTCTTCTTTTTCCCCTTTTTTCACATGCATTTTGGTTTAATTTTTTTTTTTTTTTTGGTCTTTTCAAGACAGGGTCTCCCTGTAGTCCCAGCTGTCCTGAAACTTACTCTGTAGACCAGGCTGGCCTTGAACTCACAAAGATCCACCTGCCTCTGCCTCCCAAGTGCTAAGATTAAAGGCATGTGCCACCATGCCCAGCTCATGTTTCAAGGTTTTTCAAAATACTCAGTTCAAAGTTTATTTACTTTATTCAGAGCCAAATCATAAGAGCATTTGAAATATTTTCTCAATCTTCTTGAAACTCTTCTCTTGGTTTTCACTGTGCCGTATTCATTTTTGCCCCCTTGCTGTGTCTTCTACTTCACACTCTTTTTCTTGATTCTTCCACCCAGATGAGACTATAGATATTAGTCTGTGAAGACTCTATCCAGTGTCTTCACAAGTACTGTGTTTTCAGTGGACAGAGCAGTTCCCACCATGGAAGAGTGGTTTTGAATGTTACTAGACCCATCCTCTTCACTGGACAATAGTCTTCATGTTCTGTACCTGGTCAACATCTCCACACATTTCAGCATAATGTAATGGAGGAACTAGTTTTATTTTTTTCAATATTTTTATTGATTTGATGCAATGTATTTGATCATAATCATTTATCTCCTTCTCCATCCTTATTTTATGACCCCCAGACATCATGTCTTCTATTATTATCTTTTTTCTATTATTATCTTTTTAAAAGCAAGCCACAGGCCAGCTGGGGCTACAGGGAGACCCTGTCTCGAAAAGACCAAACAAACAAAAAGCCCTATTGAATCTAATCTCTGTTTCCCAAGTGCTCTTAGGCGTGGGTCTATCCTTGGAGTTTGGTCAAATTACTAGGCCTCACACCAGTAAGGAAAAGTGACTCTCCCAATATCTATCAACTGCTAACAGGTCATTAGCTAAGGCTGGAGATTCTTACCCAGTTCCTGAATCCCTGCTGAGCCCCTATTCAGTTTGGGTTGTACAGATCTTGTGTATACTGTTGTGAGTGTGGTGGGTTCAAATGGGCAACTGGCCTATGGTTTCCAAACAACACAGTTTCCTTGTATTCACCTACTACCTGTGGCTCTTACAATCTTTCTACCTCCTGTTCTGCAATGATCCCTGAGACAGGAGAGAAGAAGGTGTGATATAGGTGTCTAATTCAGGGCCAAGCATTCTGCTGTCTCTTGTTTTCTTAGTGTTGACCAGTTTTGGATCATCTTATTCTCATGGATTTATTTGTTTATTTTTACCTGTTTTAGTAAATTCTAATGCACTTTACACAGTTCAAAGGAAAAATGAAAGTTAACTTTCTTTTACATAATTGCAAATTTTTCTGATTTTACTTCAAAATGATGTCCTGAGTGAAAGAAACCTTGCACTCATGAACTCCCAGAAGCTGTGGTTGCTTGAAAAAGAGCTGCATAGGAGTAAGCTCCCATCCCTAATGGAGAAGCTGTTTACAACTGATGTCTTCTGGGAGAGAAACTATTCCCCTTAAGGGTCTGGCCTCTGGTAGGTGACCACATACTAGTGTGTGGCCCACACAGGAGCATGTGGGCAGTACAATCTGGACAAAATTATAAAATAATGAATGAATAAATGAATGAATGAAAAAAAGAAAGAAAGGAAAAAAGCAAGCAAGCAAGCACTGGAAATTCAGAGGTGGGAGTGGATCTGGGAGGAGTTAAAGGGAAAATGGGGGAGGTAAAATATGATCAAAATGTATTGTCTACATGATGAGATTTTCAAGGAATTAATCAAAAATATTTAAAAGATGTCCTGTGGCCATGCAGTTTGAGCCTCTTCTCCTAGACTCCTGGATGATCAGCTTTATATCACATATGGAAGTTACAATCCCCCTTTAATGATTTAAGAAAATACATACAAAGAATACAAATAATGTTTAACTAACCTTGAGGTAATGTTTGAAAAATTATATAGAGAACTACAATACCAAATGTTATGCCACAAAATCATTTGAAATATTCTAGACATACTCAATGTTGTCTTTTAATGTCAAGATTTATCTTCATGTCCTATTCACTGTCCTGTTGAACAGCCTTTATTCTTTCCTTCTCAATTTTTACCAGTATACCTACATTGCTGTTAAGCTTTATGCAGTCAAGTCCACATAGCTCTTATTTTACTGGCTCTTTCCAAGCCAGGTACTTATATAGTGAGGCAGCAGGAAGAAAAGGCACCTTAACAAGTTTCATATTCAAAGTGGCACATTGTGGTGATTTGAATGAGAAACGCTCCTCGTGGGCTGAGGTATTTGAACACTTGGTCTCTAGTTGGTTGTCTTTTGGGGGAGATTTAGAGGTGCAGCCTTGTTGAGGAAGTATGCCACTGGGGCAGGTTTTGACTTCATAGTTTGCCCCATTTCCACTTCGTTCTCTTTGCTTAGTGTTTGATGTTCAAGGTGTAAGTTCTCTGCTTCCTCCACCTTTTTTTTTTTTTTTTTTCCTTTTCGAGACAGGGTCTCTATGTAGCCCCAGCTGACCTGGAACTCACTCTGTAGACCAGGCTGGCTTTGAACTCACAAAGATCCGCCTGCCACTGCCTCCCAAGTGCTAGGATTAAAGGCGTGTGCCACCATGCCTGGCTTTTGTTTTTAAATTTTATTTATTTTTTGTATGTGTATGAATGTACTGTCTGCATGTAGGTTTGTGCACCCGAGTTGTGCAATGCAGCGGAGGTCAGAAGAGGGTCTCGGATTCCCCTGGAACTGGAGTTGTCCTGGAATTAGACTGTTCTTAGCTGCCATGTGGGTGCTGGGGATCGAACCCGGGTCCTCTGCAAGAGCAGTCGGTGCTCTTAACCGCTAGGCTATCTCTCCAGCCCCATTAAATGTAAAAAACAGGGAGGCAGAGGCACGCGGATGTTCGCTTCTCACCATGTGGGTGGTGAGAAGCAAACCTGGGTCCTCTGCAAGATCAGCCTGTGCTCTTAAGTGTTGCGGCGTCTCTCCAGATCCTTGGCTTGGTTTTTGAAATAGGGTCTCACTGTGTGTTCCTTTTTTTTTTTTCACATAAATTTATTTATTTATTTATTTATTTATTTATTTATTTATTTATTTATTTATTTATTTATTTTTAACAAATCTAGACCCGTGTTCCCGCCCATTCCCCCACCCCGCCAGAGCTCATGCATTCTGCCAAACATGCTTTTCATCTCTTAGTCTTTCTCAATATTTTCCATGGGGAAGTTGACTGTTTTGAGCAGAAGTTCACTGTTTCAGTCAGTTCTTTGATGCAGTATTTTCTGTTGTTGTTGTTGTTTCCAAAATGCATTATGTCCAACTGCTTTGTACAGAAGCTCAGGGGGCCCTACACAAGAAATACTTACAACTGGGTAATTGGCACTAGCATCCACAGATGAGGGATACCATTCGTCGTTTGTTTTTCTGGGACTGTGTTACTTCACTCAGCATGATGTCCTCTAGCTCCAGCCATTTTCCTGCAAAGCTCATGATGTCGTCTTTCTTTACTGCTGCATAGAACTCCATTGTGTAGATGTACCACATTTTCTCTATCCACTCATCAGTTGAGGGGCATTTAGGTTGGTTCCAGCTCCTTGCTATTGTGAAGAGAGCTGAAATAAACATGGCCGTGCATGTATCTCTGTGGTGGCGTAAGTCTTGAGGGTACATGCCCAGGAGTGGTATGGCTGGGTCGGGTGGCAAGTTCATTCCAAGTCTGCCAAGGGTTCTCCACACTGCTTTCCATAGTGGCTGTACGAGTTTACATTCCCACCAGCAGTGGATGAGTGATCCCCTTTCCCCACAACTTCTCCAGCACTTGGTATCATTTGTTTTCTTGATCCTAGACAGTCTTATTGGAGTAAGATGAAATCTTAAAGTGGTTTTCATTTGCATTTCTTTAATGATTAGTGATGTTGAACAGTTCTTGAGGTGTTTCTCAGACATCTCTAATTCCTCACTTGTGAAGTCTCTGTTCAGTTCTTTGCTCCATCTATTGAGTGGCTCATTTGTTTTCTTTTTTCTTTGTTTTTTGAGTAGTTTATATATTCTGGAAATCAATGCTTTGTAAGATGTATCTGCAGTGAAGGTTTCCTCCCACTCTGTGGGTGCTTCCTCCTCTTGCTCACCGTTCTGTAAATTGCTTTTGATCATGATGTTTTATCACAACAGGAAGTAACTAAAAACACCTTCAAGACACTTGACTATCTATATAAAAGGCTTCACTTTCACCCACTAACATTTGTGCTTTTTGTATATTTGTCTTTGGCAGACACATATTCACAATGTTGAGTCATATTCTGGGATGGATCTTGGTTTAGGTTTTATCCTGCTCCTTACTAACAGAGATATGTCTTTAAGCAATTTTCCCAGTTTCTCTAACCTTTATTTCTTTGCAAATGGGTATTCTATAATACGAGCATTATAGGTCTTTAAAAACTCCAATTAGGAGATGCTAAAGTATAGGTTATTTTTTAAGTCAACATATATCCTTCTTTTAGTCAATAATAAGTCTGATCAAAAAGCGTCGGAAATAAAAAAAAAGAAGTCTTATTAATGGACTCTTGAACTGCAACCTAATTCTCAATACCCCACCGAACACACCAGAACTAAACTTTGTTTTCCCTGCTCTTTCCTTCCCCACTAAAAAGTTAATTTACATTACATAACAATGATACACAGATATTTTTCTTTAAAATAATTATTTTTTTCATATTGTGTAGCCTGAATCTTTATCCTTGCTTTATGTTTTGTCTTTTCAGAATGTACTTGTAAACAAAATTAGAAACAAATGTTCTGCTTTAGGGATGGGATGATGTGTATTTGTGGTGAACCACCACATTGCACTTCCTTATTATTGATGAAATAATAATATGCTAAAATAATAACTCACTAAATCTAAAGTCTTCAAAACGTTCACAGAAAAATATATTGCAGTTGCTATGCGGTGGTCATTTTCTGGAATTCCTAAAGCATTGTGATGACAGTCCCGAATTGGATTTTGTATGCTGTTTATTTTACACATTTTCATCATCTCCTTTTGGGTCTTATGGTGGATGTTTGTATTTGCATCTCCTTGTTTTTGTAACTTGAAATATTTATTTATAGTATGAGAAACTATGGATTTTTTTTATGGTTTTGAGACAAGGTCTCCCTATAGCCCCAGCTGGCCTGGAACTTGCTTTGTAGACTAGGCTGGTCTTGAACTCACAGAAATCAGCCTGCCTCTCAAGTGCTGTGATTAAAGGCATGTGCCACCATGCCTGGCAAGAAACTATGGATTTTAAATTCATTTTCTCATGTCTGCTAAAGATTACTTTTGTTCTCAGATTTTTCTGATCAGCTAGTTTTTCAGCTGCCACAATATATATTTCACATTTCTATCTTCAAAAGGAAAGTTAGTTAAATATGTCAAAGCTGCTCAGTAATTAAAAATAATTTATTTACTATTTTGGACATGGTTGAATCAGCCCAGAGCATTTCTGAAAATCAATAATGTAAACTATCTAGCATATTTCTAGCCAAAGGACTAGGAAGGAAATTTAATTGAACTGTTGAGATACCCAAAATTATAGCTGAGAATCTGGAGGCTGAGATAGGTGCTTAATAAAAGATGCCAGATTGGGGCTAGAGTGATGGCCTAGCAGTTAAGAGGGTCAACTGCTCTTGCAGAGGACGCGGGTTTGATCCCCAGCACCCACATGGCAGCTGAGAACCGTCTTTAACTCCGGTTCCAGGGGAATACAACGCCCTCTTCTGACTTCCGTGGCATTGCACGACATGGGTGCACAGACCTACATGCAGACAGTACATTCATACACATACAAAACAAATAAAATAAAAAAGATGCCAGATTATTCTAAAGATGAAAATTAATATTTGAAGTATGGATATTTATATTATATTAATATTTTACATGAGGGAAATTCTTCCAATGGAATATTTGCTCTAGACCTCTGGTGAATCTTGAGATACTTAGAATATTCTACCTGGAAAGAGAGTGTCAGTCTCCTGAGAATATTTATTCTAATGGTGTGAATTCTGCTGGGGTGCCTTTGGCCAGGTGTATCAGTTGAATTCTGAAACGGCTGGAGACTTAGTAATTCAGCTTGGCCATGTAGCAGTTTGCTTTTCAAGCAGCGAGCTATCTTTACATGATAACGTCCTTTCACAAAAACAAAGAAACAAACAAAAACAAACAAAACAAAACAAAACAAAACAAAACAAAAAACATGGATGGCAGGCCTTGAGGCAACTCTCTTGACTGCCTGTACTCCATACATTTTGCCATAGTTCACTATTGGTAAAATCAATGCTGTCCTGCAATTTTTTTTTTTTTTGGTATTTTTGAGATAAAGGTCTTCCTTTAGTCCCAGCTGGCCTGGAGCTCATTCTGTAGACCAGGCTGGCCTTGGACTCACAGAGATCCACCTGCCTCTGCCTATCAAGTGCTAGGATTAAAGACGTGCACCACCACACCCAGCAGTGTCGTGGAATTTTTTCATTTTTTTATTTTTTATTTTTATTGATGCTTTGTGTGTTTCATACATCATTTTCCAATTCAGTTCAGGCATATTCCCCTTTCCCTTCCCCCCNAATCCTTTCACAATTCCTATGTCTATAAGTCAACTAAATAAGCAGTTTTACTCTTCTAAAACAGTTGTACTGGTGGTATAATGATTAAGATTTTACCTCTATAATAGTTGGCTCCCATTTACAGTTGGAGATCTGAATAATCATCATATTTCTCTTGTTCTATGGTGGGAGGCAAGAAAGTCTCTCGCATTAAACCACACCTCTGTGGCACCTAGAAGGTAAGTCTCATTAGGGACTCATTATAAATAGTTGTCTCAAGTAGGATCCACAGAGGGTTTGATGTTGTAGCAATCTGAGGCTTTTTTCCTTTCCATGTTCAGGATGGGTGAACCTTTCATTGGTCACTTTCTTGGTACATCCTACACAATTGAAAGCTTTGTCTTTTCTTTCTTAGCCGTTGTTGGTGACATTGACTTTTGGAAATACAAAAATCTTTTCCCATAGTTAGTTCTAAGATTTGAATTGCAAGGTTTTTGACGAAAAGGTTTCATGCTATCTGTATCCCCCTCTTTTATTTTTTTAACCCTGAGTCTCCAGAAGGACAGTTTTTTTATACATACCTATAGGGTGAATCAAGGCACAGATTTCATCAAATTCACCATTGCTGTTTTGGGTGACTATATATGATTAACTTGGGAAGCAAACTTACTTTTCATGTTAAATCATCTTATAGGTGAAAGGGAATGCTACAAGATGATATGTACAAAAAGAAATTTTATAGAGAACATTTGTATGTGCAATCCCAAAGTTATTGTTCTACAGATTTTATGTAAAACACATGTGGACCCACCGCAGTTTATATCTCCATTTAATTAAGATGCATTACCATTTTTATTCCGAGCCTGTTTAAACCAATGTTTAATATACACATATTTTACTTTTACTAAGTCCTAAAAACTCCCTGTATCCTATTAGACCGTTTTGTCTGGGAAAAAACTAGATAGTTGTTGAACTCATATCAATTAAGTATGCATTAATCGAGTATACAACCGTGTCCTTCTCCTGCCCCCCCCCCTTCCAATTCCCCATTCATCCGTTTTCTGATGCAGTCTTTCTGTTGTTGCTTCTTTTCCTATGCATTCCTCTCCACTAGAAATATTTTTGGTACTAGCATTCACATATTAGGGACACCATTTTTCATTTGTTTTTCTGGGACCTGTTACTTCACCCAACATTATAATGTCTTCTAGCTCCACCCATTTACCTGCAAAGTTCATGATGTTGTCCCTCTTTACTGCCTGCATAGAACTCCCACTGTATACATGTGCCGCATTTTCTCTATCCACTCATCGTTGAGGGGCACCTGTGGCTGGTTCCAGCTTTTTGCTATTGTGAACAGAGCTGCAATAAACACAGCTGGCATGTATTTTTTGCAGTAAGATATTTTGTGGAATACCCAACCCAGGAGTGGTATGACTGGTTCAAATGGCAGTGCTCATTTTGAGTCTTCCAAGTGTTCTCCACACTGCCCTTTTCCATAGTGGCTGAACAAGTTTACATTCCCCACCAGCAATGGATTGAGTGTTCCCCTTTCCCCACAACCTCTCCAAGCACTTGGTATCATTTATTTCTTGATATAGCCAGTCTTATTGGTGTAAGATGAGTAGTGTACTCAAAGTGGTTTTAATTTGATTTCCTATTTAAGCGATGTTGAAACACTTCTTAAGATGCTTCTCGGCCATCTCTAATTCCTCCTCTGTGAAGTTCTTCTACTTCATATCTTTTCTCCATCTTTTTGTTTGATTCATTTGTTTTCTTTCTCTTTGTCTTTGAGTAGCTTGTATTACTCTGGAAATCATGCTTTGTCAGATGTCTCTGCAGTGAAGGTTTCGTTCCCCCTCCTGTGGGTTTTCCTTCACTTCCTTTATTGTTTCTTTTGATGCACAGAGGCTTTGAGTTTACTCGAGGTCCCCATTTGCTCAATTGTCAATTTTAATTCTTGTGCAGCTGTTCTGATTTAGGAAGTCTTCTTTTCCTATGCCTATGTTGTAGTCTGCTGCCAAGTTTCTCCTCTATCACCTCCAGCTTTGGGGTTTCACTTTGAGGTTTTTGGTCCATCTGGAGTTGATTTTTTGTACAGGGTAAGAGGTAAGAGGTAGGGGTTTAATTTCATTCTTCTCCAAGTAGTGATCAGTTTTTCCAACACCACTTACTGAAGATGCGTCTTTCCTCCATGTGTCTTCTTGGCCCCCTTGCAAATTCGAGGTGGCTGAATGTATGAGCTCAGTTTGGATCTTCAGTTTTATTCTATTGGTCAACTGTCTGTTTTTTCTGCCAGCACCAGGCTGTTTTTATGACTATAGCCCTGTTCGTATAGTTTGATGTCTGGTATGGCGACCCCCCCTGTATTGCTTTTTGCTCTGGTTTGCTTTGGCTATTCTGGGTTCTTTTGTTTTTCAAAAGGAAATTGCGGATTTTTTTCCAAGCCTGTGCCAGAAACTTTGGGGATTTTGATTGGGATTGCATTTAATCTGTCCACTAGTTTGGTAGGATGGACATTTTTAATATATTTATTTTTCTTTTTTTTTTTTTTTTTTTTTTTTTTTCCATCTTCTGATGTCTCTCAATTTCCTTTTTCAAAGGGTTAAACTTTTTGTTGTACGAGATCCTTGGTGTCCTCTTTTTGTCTTTTTGAGACAGGGTCTCCTGTAGCACCAGCCCTGTCCTGGAACTCACTCTGTGTAGAACAGGCTGGCCTTGAACTCACAAAATCCGCTTGCCTCTGCCCCACAATTGCTAGGATTAAAGATCTTGGTGCTCTTTGGTTTATGTTGGTCCTAGGTTAATTTTTTTTTTTTGAGGCTGTTGTGAGTGGGGAAGGTCTCCTTGTGTCCTTCTTCAGTTTGCATGTTGTTGGTTGTAAAGAAAAGGCCCTATGAGGTTTCTAGATTTATTGTGTTACTCCTGCCACTGGTACCACAGTCTTAATCATTTTCTTGGAGTTTTCTGGTGGATTTCTCAGCATCCCTTAGGTGAGACCAATCAAAATCATATCATCAGCGAAACGGGATAGCTTGACTTCATCTCCCTTTCAATTTGTACTCCTTTAATTCCCTTTTCTTGATTATTGCCCTAGCAAGGGTTTCCAGCCTATATTGAAACGGAAGTGGTGACAGTGGGCCGCCTTGCCGAGTTCCTAACCTTTAAGGGGAACATGCTTCTGTCATTTCCCCAATTAGGATATTGGCTGTGGGTTCCTGTATATGTCCTTTTATTTACATTGAGGAATGAATCCCTCCCGACCAATTCCCTCCAGGACTTTAAACATGAAGGGAGCTGCTGGATTTGTCAAAGGCTTTTCCACCATCAATTGAGATGATGGTGTGGTTTCTGTCCTTCAGTCCATTTATATGTTTTATGATTGTTTATTATTTTTGTATGTCGAACCCGTCCTGCATTCTCGGCATGAATCTCTGACTGGATCATGGTAGATGATTTTCTTGATGTGGGTCTGTATGCAATATTTGCCAGAATCCTTTTAGACTTTGGCCATCTGTGTTCATTAGGGAGATGGGTCTTATTAGTTTCTCTTTTCGTTGTACTTTGGCTGGTTTGGTAAGTAGTAGATGATGTGGCTCATAGAAGGAATCTTGGAGAACTCCTTCCATTTGTATCCTTCTAACAATTTGAGTAACAATGGTTGTAAGTCTTTCGAAATATTTTATCGAATTCTTCTGTGTAACCATCTGGCCCTGGGCATTTTTTTTGGTTGGGAGGCTATTTATTACATCTTCAATCTTCCTGTTACTATTGGTCTATTCAGGCTGTCGATCTTTCCTTGGTTGAGCTTTGGTTGATTCCCAGGATTTCAGATATTCATCCATTTCTTCTAGTTTTCAAACTCAGTAGAATATTAAGTTTTTGAAATTATTCCTGTTGACTGTTTTGGATCTTTCATGTCTGTTGTGATATTTCCCCTTTCGTTCCAGATTTCGTGTTCTATTGATTGACTTGTTCCTTCTTTTCTTTTGGTTAACTGTGCTAGAGGTCTGTCTATCTTGTTTATTCTCTCAAAGAACCAACTTTTGGATTCATTGATTTTTTGTATGGTTTTCTTTGTTTCTATTTCATTGATCTCTGCTCTGATTTTTGTTATTTCTTCTTGTCTGCTCTATTTAGGGTTCATTTGTTGTTGTCTCTCAAGTATTTTTAGCTGCAGTGTTAGATCATTCACTTGTGCTCTTTCTGTTTTTTTAATGCAGGCACTTAGAGTTATAAACTTCCCTCTTAGGACTGCTTTTAAAGTGTCCCATAGATTTTGCTGTGTTGTTTTATCATTGTCATTCAGTTCCAGGAATGTTTTTATTTCTTTCTTTATTTCTTCCTTGACCCATTCATTATTCAAGAGAGTGTTGTTTAGTCTCCATGTGTTCCTGTATGTTGTAGGGTTTATTCTGGTGTTGATATTGAGTTTTATTGCACTGTTTTCTGATAGAATGCATGAGATTATTTCAATCTTTTTATATTTGTTGAGTTTTTTCCTGTGTCCCAGTATATGGTCTATTTTGGAGAATGTTCTCTCAGGTGCTGAATAGAAAGTATATTCTGTGGTGTTTGGGTGAAATATTCGATAGGTGTCTGTGAGGTCCAATTGGTGTATTGTGTCATTTAGTTCAGATATTTCTCTGTTTATCCTTTGTCCTGTTGATCTGTCTAGGGGACTTAATGGGGTATTGAAGTCCCCTACTATTAGTATCTTGGGGTTAATCTGTGCCTTGAGATCCTGAAGAGTTGTCTTTATAAAGTTTGGTGCACCAGTGTTTGTGCATATATATTCATGATTGTGAAATCTTCATCGTCAATTGTTCCTTTAATAAAGATGTAATGGCCCTGGGGTGCCTCTCCTTGAAATCAAGGTGGGTTTCTTGTAGACAGCATATAGATGGATTTTGTTTCCTAATCCATTCTCCCTGTCTATGCCTTTTGATTGGGGAGTTTAGCCCATTAATATTTAAGGTTATAATTGAAAGATGGATGTTGCTTCCTTTCACTTTATTTTCCATTTGTACTTCTAGCCTCTGATTTTGCTCCTATGGCTATGTTTTTATTGGTTTCTTTTCCTAGGTGTTTGGGGATTGTTGCTCCTCTCTTCTGCCCTTTGAATTACCTCAAGTATTTTATGAAGAATTGGTTTTCCAGACTTGTATTCCATCATCTTGTTTATGTCATGGAAGATTTTTTTCTCTCTCCTTCAACTATAGTCTACATTTTTGCTGTTTAAAGTATTCTGGGTTGGCATCCATAGTCCCTTAATACTGGGAATGCTTTGCTCCATGTTCTTCTTGCTTTCATGGTTTGAGCCGAGAGGTCATTTGTAATTCTGATGAGTTTCCCTTTGTATGTGACTTCTTTTTCTTTTGTAGCCCTCAGAATTTTGTCTTTGTTTTGGACATCTAGCATTTTAACTATGATATGTCGTGGGGTGTTTCTTTTCTGATATTGTCTATTTGGGGTCTTATATGCTTCTTGTATTTGTGTGGGTTTGTCTATTTTTAGTTTGGGGAAATTTTCATCTATTATTCTGTTGAAGATCTGACCAATACTATTCTCTTGACATTCTTCTCCTTCCTCTATTCCTGTGATGCATAGGTTTGATCTTTTCATAGTGTCCCATATTTCCTGTTTGTTCCACTTTTGTGTATTTTTAAATTTTCATAATCTTTATTTGAGTTTTTTAATTGCTCCGTGTTATCTTCCAGATCTGATATTCTTTGTTCTGCTTCCTCCATTCTACTTCTGAGGCTTTTTCCTTTCCTTTCTTCTTGATTGAATGAGTGTTCTAATTCCTTTTTCGTTTCATCCTGTGTTTTCTTTAGTACTTCCATTTCCTTTTTGAGCTTCTCAATCTCTTCTTGGTGCTTCTCAATCTCTTCTCGGTCCTCCTTACTTCATTGGTTGGCTTCCTTTTTCAGTGTTTCTACTTCCTTTCAGAGTTGGTTTTTTTCTCCCTCTAGTTTTCTCTGGAGTTTTTTGGTCTGTTCCTTTAGTTCTTTCCGAAGTTTGTCATTTTATCCCTCTAGGTCCTTTTTGAGTTTTTCATTCTCTGTCTTTAGTTCTCTGTATTCTTTATTTTTTTCTCCCTCTTGTTCTTTCTGGAGTTTGTCAATCTGTTCCTTTAGTTCTTTCTGATGTTTGTCATTGTATCCCTCTAGGTCCTTTTTGAGTTTTTCATTCTCTCTCTTTAGTTCTCTGAATTCCTCTTTATGTTCTTTAATTTCTCTGCATAGGTCTGCAATTATTCCTCTAAAAATCTGTTCCTTGGGTCACATCCAAGGGTATCCCATTGTACCTATATCCTACAGGGTTGGTAGAAGGCATTAGTGCGGATTACTCCAGTGCCTTTTTCCAATGTTGTCCCTTACGTCGTGTCCTGAGCATTGGGCATTAATCCTATTGTGGTTAAGATAACAAATAATATTTATAGTTTTAGTGGATGGTTTTGCTGCTTCCGCTCAGATGTTTTCTCTCCCCCACCTTCTCCCTCCTGTTTTATTGGAGTATTCGACTTGCTCTAGTTTTTAATTTTTGTAAGCATCTTCTCTCTTCTTGTTTGAAGGTTCTCCAAAAAAAAGTCAACTTGGATTCTCACAGATCTCCGGCGGGGGTGGGGGTTGGGGGGTGGGGGGTGGCGGGGGTGGGGTGGGGGGTGGTATATGCCTGATGTAGCCTGAGCCCTGGCAGCCTGCACGAAGGTGCAGAGCACTGACCCAAATCTGCCGACCCTCTGGCCCCGGCGCCAAAGAAAGACTTCTGGGGGTGGTCCCGCCCAGAAGTCCTCAGAGACACGACCCCCTAGCTGCAGCCCAGGAAAGAGCCCACCTCCAAAAGTACTTGCTCAAGTGACTTCCGGGCAGCCTGCACAAAGGTGCTGAGCACTGACCCAAATCCGCCTACCCTCTGTCGTGGAATTTTTAACCACAAAGAAATTATACATGTTTATTTATCTATCTATTGATAGATGAAAAACCATCTTTTAAGGTTAAATGTTTTATTGTCACCATCAGGGACCAGTAATTAACACAAAAAGACATTGAACAAGAATTTTCTGCGTGGGCCTGTGGTCAGTGGTGAACCACATGATCAACATGTATGAGACACAAGATTTAAACCTGTTTCTACAAAACAAACAGAAACTAAGTATTTATTGAGCAAGGTGATGACAAGCTAAACAATTTCATCCCATTCTTCCTCTTCTGTGTTAAGGAAGTCCTATCATCAGTGCTACTTCTATTCTCCTATAAGGACATATAGGCTACCACATACTTTTCTTCTTTCCTTTAGAGCAGAATTACACAGAAGAGGGCCTGGAGAAATGGCTCAACAGTTAAGAACACTGGCTACTCTTGCAGAGATCTGGGTTTGATTCCCAGCACCCACTTGATAATTAACAACATCTGTAACTCCAGGTCCAGGGGATCTGATACCTTTTCCTGACCTCTGTGAGCATTGTGCAACACAGATACACTTACATGCAAGCAATACACATATAATAAAATAAGAATAAAATATATTTTTAAAAAATACTCAGAAAAATTACATCTACTTCCAAACTCAAATCCTCTCTTTTAATATTCTCCTACACAAAATTGGAGGCTTGTTATTTATTGATTTTTCTCATTAGCCTGGTTTCTAATGATGTTTGCATTGTTAAACTGAGTGTTGAACTGCTAGATGTGTTCAGCAGAGTTAGCTGTTAAGTTACTCTGAAAGGGCTGTCTTCTTGCATGGCTTATAGAAAAATGCAGGTCCTGAATTTCATGCCTGCCTTGGAACTGATTCTTCTTAGGCTCTTTCACTGGTTTTCTCCCTATCTTCCATTCTCTAAATGCACTGGGCTTAAGTCTTGGAACTCTTGATTTAAAAAAATGTTTATTGGTATCTATAGTTATTCAATTCACTCTTGAACACATATGTATGTTATGTACATATATATGTTATATACCTATGCTATTTTGAAATTCATTTCTCAATCTGATCTCTATCTGAACTATGGACTCCTATTCCTTTTATTTTAAAGTATAATTTCCAGTTTGTTTTTCTCAGAAGATGATTTTCCTTCTATCCTTGAGAATCCATCTCTTCACAAAGGCTTTGGTGGAAGTCATGGGGCATTATCAGCAGGTCTAAATAGGGTTGGAGTATTGCATCTTTCTGGACTCATTTTGATCCATTCCTGGCAACCTTGCTGTGAATGGCACAACTCAAGTAGTATTATAGCTTCTAATAGAGCTTGGGAAGCACATAGCATGGAAGACACTTGCTTGAGAAATATCCCTGACAGCAGAAGTTATAACCCCAATGAGCAATTTTTCCTTGAGTATGTACTGGGTGCAGTTCATGCAGTGAACAGGTTGCACATGGGCACAACCATTTTGGGGATAATTGTTGCTCTTTCTTTTTGTCATGTTGGAAGGCAGGACCTGAAGAAAGACCTGAACTCTTATTTGAAATATGCAACATTTCCAAATGGCAAAGTGGCAAGCTAAACTTAAAATACAATGTCAATATCTAAATCTTTAATGTCTAAAGCTGAGCTCATGATATTTTCCTTCATCTCTATCTCTACTCCATCTCAGTGATAGCTAAAAAGGTGCAGTTTTTCAAGTTAAATCATGAACTATGCTCAATTTTTTCTTTTATCCCTATAATAATAAGCCTGTATATCAGATTATATTTCTCTACATATAAATTGACATAATACAATTTTTAAAGTTTATCCCTTTGTTAAATAGAATGATGTGTACAATCGCAATGTCCATTCTTACTGTCCTTGACCTAGGCAGGTGTGCATGTGTGTGTGTGTTTGTGTGTGTGTGTTTACAAAATGATAACAATTAATATAATGAGCATTTGTACCTCCAGACATCATCTCCTAGAAGTGAATTAGCAAGCCTGTAAATATAGAAACTTGAAGGTAAGAGCAAACTAAGCTCTCATTTTTGAGATGGAGGAAGTGAAATCTGAAGAAGTCCAGTGATTTGTGATTGACTGGTCTTGGAAGTCTCTTAGAGATAGGCTTGAGTCATTAGTGATATCAGGGCTACTATGAGGACTGACACAGGTGCTCCATTTTATCCCATACTTTTATTTAGAAAGATTATTGTGAGATTGTAGGAAAAATCTACCTGGCTTCCTGTCTTTGGATCCCGGTGGGGGTGGGGTGACCCTCTCTGAGCATTAACTGAAGCTCAGTCTCCCTCAACATTTGTAGCTGGAAATAATCATAGGTGTGGGAACATGTAAGCCAAGAATCTGAGAACAAAGTACTTCCAATTCCTGAGAACTGCATTTGTCTTATAATACCTGCACTTGTCTCAGAGTCATTTCACCTTTGTTGAATGGAGCTGGGGGAGGTGAAGCAGTCTTCAAAGATATGTGATCATCATTGCCAGTAATTGTGCAGGCGGGTTAACTGGTCAGGTTGTTCCTTTTGATTTGGCTATTTTAAAAATGGAAAGAAATAAAAAGGTAACAGTAGCCCTATTTCCCGCTGACTTGGAAGATAGTCAATTTCCTTTGTACTTAGCAGAAGCACTGGTGTCACCTGAAGGAGAAGCACTATGGTTTGGATGTAATCAGTATGCTCTGAGAGTTTTGAGAGATGCACATACTTTTCTTAAGAAAATGAATTTCAAGAAGCTCACTGTCTCTTTTCAATGAAAAACTAGCCCTTTCCTGTGGCAGAAATACATACTCACAGAACGCATACAACCAGACTAAGTTCTTAATTATTCATTCACTTAAAATGCAGTTGAGGAAGATGATAATTATTCTGACCAAAGTGTATATTCCAGAGACTGACCAACCCTCCCTGTACATCACACCCCAAATAATACAATGGTAGGAAAATTTTCTAACAGTCAAACGCAGCTAGAATGAATTATTAATTTTCCATTGTGAATTCTGGGACCCTGATGCCAAAAGTTGTAATGTAAAGAGAATTGTATTACTCCACAATTTAACATCAAGTAGGTTGTTTCCATGATTTCTGTTAACTAAGTGAAACCGCACACAATGACATAAAGTGGGTGGAGAAATATTTACATCTTGTACATTACTCAGTTACTACAGCCTGAGTTATTGCTATCATATTCCATAGGATAATTTATTATTCTTATTAAGAAAGGAAAAGACAAGTTAATATGCTTTATGATGATTACTTCTACACTAAGTCATTTTTTCAAGCATTCAATGAGATGTCTTGTTTCTGGGAGCAACTGATTGCAAAAAGATACATCTTCAAGTCTTTAACTCTACTTAAATATTTGGAAGAAAGTTATGAGTAAATGAGGACATCGTATCAAAATCATATCAGGTTAGACAATCTCTGTTAGAGGTGCATTAGCATGATTTCAAGCCTGCCTCTGCAGTCATTTGCTACTTCTCATCATCTAATGAGAAACATCAAATGTTCAGGGATTTAACTGTTCCAAGTTTAAATGATTACTTATTTAAACATGCCTGCCTGCTAGTTCTTTTACAAATTTATTACTAAATATTGTAATTTTTACTCCACGCAGACACAGAGTTGGCACTGGGTGTAAGAAGACAGGTTGAGAATAAGAGAAAATGACTAAGGGAAGTAAAGCAAGTAACAGGTTGAGGTTTACTCACAGCTGCTTGTTGATTACTTCTGTTTATAATGAAAAATGTGGTTTTCTGTCTTCTGCTCAAGAAAACTTCCTTTCAATAAATAATCTTTGCATGTGTTCAAGGGGAGTTCATGTCCTAAATCTTAATTTTTATCATAATCATATGACCTATAGTAGTTTCTTGATTTCAATTGTTCTCATTTTTATAACCTGAAAATGGGGAGAATTAAATTCTTTTTTTTTAAATTTTTTTTATTAATTTTATTTATGTATTTGCATGAATGTACTGTGTACATGCAAGTTTGTGCACCCGTGTCGTGCAATGCCGCGGAGGTCAGAAGAGGGTCTCGGATTCCCCTGGAACTGGAGTTCTCCTGGAATTGGAGTTTCAGATGGTTCTCGGCCACCATGTGGGTGCTGGGGATCAAACCCGGGTCCTCTGCAAGAGTGGTCGGTGCTCTTAACCGCTAGGCCATCTCTCCAGCCCTGGAAAATTAAATTCTACAGAGAAGGTAGAACAGTTGTTTTTAATGTATATGTGAAAGGAGTGAAGGTTTTGCCTGATATGTGGTAGATCCACGTTTTCCTTCCAATGCCAGAGTGAAGACTATATGTTTTATCTCAAATCTCTTGCCCACGGAACTAGAAAAAGGGTAAGATGAGGAAGCAAAGAAACACCCACCACTGCATTTATTCTCATGATTTCTTTCAGATGAATAAAGATCTTGAAAAATCATTCTGCATGATGAGAAAGAGCCCAACAGGAACCACAAATAATCATGCTAGCCTCCAGAGTGCTGCAATCAATATTGTAATTATAAGGCTTGGTTATAGACATTTGCATGTTTGAGTCAGTAACAAGAGAAATGAAATCCCTTGACAAGGCTGCTCATGCAGCAGGCATTACTTAATTCTTCAGAAAAAGATATCCTCTCTTAAATAAATTTGAACCAAGAAGTAGTTAAATTACTTGCAATGCCCTAGGATAGGACATGGGCAGAATGCATCCAGATTTCTTTACAGAATAACATAGGGATGGCCCTGACCTACCTAGTCCAGTTCCTGAAGAGCTCTTGTTTCTGGAACCTTATGAATCAAGCTTCCAATGTATGTTCCTCTTAATAACCTTGTCTTCCAGACGCCAGTCAGAATGGCCTATTAAACTGTGTTGCTAAAATTCCTTCTGGGAGAAACCTCCCAGGGTCCCAAAGGCAAAGCTAGAAAAGACTCCCCAAACCAGAGTTTGGAAGACTCTAGAAAGTTTGATTGGGCTTGCTTCTGGAACAAAAGTGTGAGGGGGTCACTTACAGAATTGTTGGCACTCCCCTTTCCCTCAAGTTCATCCAGGAGCCCAGCAGGGAATGTTGGAACCTCCTCACAAGAGGGTGATGGTGGGAGAGACCTGCCTCCTGGACTTCCCTGTTTATATGCCCTTAGGCCCTCTCACTAATACAGCCAAGGCAAGCTAGCTGGTTGGGAGAAGTGACAATCAATTTTACAATCCGGGGCAGGCAGGTGCACCTGTGCTTGAGAATGTATTTGATGTCCAAGGTCAGTCTGTCTTTTGGAGGACCATCCACACCGCAAACAGTTCCTACCACATTGAGGGACTTTTGTAACCCAAAGTCTTCCACATTCCTTCTGAAAATCTGTACCATCAGCCTAAGAACACCATGGTCAGGTTTATCACAACAGTATCCTCACTTCTCATTTTTTGTATTGACTTACCTGCCTTTATTGCTGTGACAAAATATCTGATCAGAGGCAACTTAAGGAAAAAGGGTTTACTTGTACTTATAGTTCAAGGGGATACAGTTCTCATGGCTTGGAAGGCACAGCAGCAAGACCAAGAGGATGCTGGCTACATTGAGCCTGAGTCAGGAAGCAGAGTGAGGAATGCTACTGCTCAGCTCTTTAGCCCTGGCCATTCTTGCTGTGAGGACTCCACTTCTCAGCAGTGCTGTCTTGTGTCATGTTTACAAGGTCTTCCTTCTCCATATATAACTTTTTTTCTAAACATTTGAGATTTATTACTCACAAGCGATTATTGTTTTGTAATACTATTAGCCTTCAATAAACAGCCATCCATCCAAACATTTTATTTTAGAAATAAATATTTAAGCTAATGATATTGCTCTTGTCTAGAATATATATTTTAATTTTACCTTTAAAATTCAATTTTATGTGTATGACTGGTATGCCTCCACATAGGTAATTGCACCATGTCATCAGTGTCATGCAGTGCTTGAGGATAGAAGAGGGCTTCAGATCCCTTATAACTGGAATTATGGATGGTTGTTAGCCACCATGTGGGTGCTGGGATTCTAAACTGGGTCATATGCAAGAATAGCCAATGTTCTTAACTGCTGAGTCATCTATCTAGCCAGAAAATAAATAATATTTTTAATAACTGAATACAGGAAAGTATATATAATTCATTATTTATATGTATAAATCCAGTTATTTTATTTATGTCACAAGATATAAATGCATATTAAACTTCTAGCAAAAGTGAGAAAAATCATACAAAACTTGCCATGTCTCACATTTATTTTATCATTGAGAGGTTTTTCTGTAACGTTGATAAATTTTGTGCAGGCATAAAACTAAATTATTTTTACTGCTTTAATATTTAAAGTTAGTATCTGCTTTATATTCAAATTAAAAACCTATTGATCTATATGCTTTTAGTTTTAACTGATAAATGCTATCTTTTTTTAAATAAATCTTTAACTTTTTAACAGTCTCCTTTGAGTCAACCTTCATAGCAATTAAATTTTCTTAAAATCTTAAACTCTCTTATAAATTTAGCATAATCAATGCTTCTTCCTTAGTACTTCAAATGTCTAACAAATAAAACTATTCTCAAGTACTTAAATGTATTTTATAAAACGTATAGTTTAGGTATAAATATGATATTTATCTACCAATAACATCAAATGTAATTTTTTCCCTTTCACATTAAAATAAAAGTTACTTCCAATTTAATTCTAAGTAGAAATTTAACTTTTAGATATTCTAATATGTAAATTTTATCAAATAACCATGTTTACATATTTACATTTATGTATACATATATTACATATCCATTATTTATATGCGCACATATATTTTATATATCTAAATTATTCTTAATTTTTTTAACTTAACATTTTAGTTTTTGTTTATGAGTGTTTTGCATTTATGAAAATGTGCCCCTGTTGGATCTCCTGGGACTGGAGTTATGGATAGTTGTTAGCCACTATGTTGGTGCTGGGAACCTAACCCGGGTGCTCTCCAAAAGCATCCAGTGCTCTTATCTGCTTAGCCATTCCTCTAGCCTACAAGTTATTTTTGAGCTTAAGACAAAACACTAAAAATTTAAACTCTAGTATTTCAACTTTTTGTAATCTCATAAACAATTTCCAAAATCTGGAGCTTTTTGCCCAACAATTGAATCATTTATAGTTTTTAAACTAACTCAGAGTATTTATTTTAAGGAATTTGAGTACTTAATATATAATTTGCCAGAAATTGTCTATGAACCAAGACTTTGGAAACCTCTTAAATCTGGATGTTTTTTCAGTACATGAGAGACATGTGTAGACTTTTCTAACAATGGTGGTATGTCTCTACACCCTAGCAATGAGGTTTTCTGACTTGTCTCCTGGAGTTATGTCAGACAGTAAGTACCAAAGAAGACCAAGATCTCTATAATGAAAACTTAAGAGTCTTAAAAAGAAAATCAAAGGAGATACAAGACAAAGGAAAGAACTTCCATGCTCCTGGATTGGCAGAATCAACATTGTGAAAGTGGCTAAACAACCAAAATTAATCTATACATTTAATGCAATATCTATCAAAATTCCAAAGTCATTTCACAAATCTAGAAAGAATCCTAAAATTCATATGGAACCATAAAAGTCCACAAACAGCAAAGCAACCCCACAGAGTAAGAACACAGCTGGAGGAATCAACACATCAGATCTCAAATTCTACTATAGGGACACAGTGATAATATCAGCTTGGTACTGTCATAAACAAAGCTATGCCTATCTAATTCTTGATGAAGGAGCCAAAAACTTCATTGGAAAAAAGACAGCCCATTCGATGACTGATGTTGGACAAACTGGATTTCCACCTGCAGAAGAATGAAATTAGATTATCAACTTTAATCTTATTTTTTTGAGATGATATCCAATTACCCTGATATAATCATTATATATCAATAAATATATTATACATCCATGTATATTGAATTATTATACAATACCTCATAAATAGGTATACTTTCTTTTAGCTATTAAATTTTTCTAAAAATGTTTTAACATCAATATATATTGAATTACTACACTATAACCCATAAATAAGAACAATTCATTATGTCTATTAAAATTTAAGGATCAGAGATCTCCCAAGAGGATCGGAGATCTCCCAAGACCACCTGAACCACAGGTAAGAGCTGGGTGCTTCAGCCAGGCGGATTGTTTGATTGGATTCCATTGTCTTTGTTGATCTTTGGCCTGATTGGCTGGTGTGGCTCTGGGGGCGGAGTTACCCTCCCAACTGGTATAAAAGGTGGGTTTGTGTGAGTCTTGAGATCAGAGATCTCCCAAGACCACCTGAAGCACAGGTACCCCCCTCACCAACTGGGATTACCAAAGGGACGAGTATCCAAGTGGATTCTTTGGAGAACTTTCTTTTTTTTTTCTTTTTATTGATGCTTTGTGTATTTCATACATCATTTTCCAATTCAGTTCAGGCATATATCCCCTTCCCTTCCCTCCACCCCACCCCTACCCATCCCAGATCATGCATTCTGCTGTAACTTTTCTGCATCTTTCTGTTTTTTTGTTTTGTTTTGTTTTGTTTTCATTTTTTTTTAACAATAAGTGATAATTTGTGAGTACAAGCATCCTTCATGTAAAACCAATTTGCGAGCAATTGTGCCCAAACCCACACAGCTCATGGTCCCACCATCCAGCAGGGGGGGCTTGTATGTTCAATCAAGTTGATCAAATGAGTATCCAGTCTATATTGTTGTAGTTTCACCATTCACCCCAATAGCAGCCCTTACATTCTACTGCGCCCCCTCTTCCGCAGATTGTTCCCTAGGCTTAGAAAAAGGGCACAGGTGGATGAGAAGCAAAACAGTCTACTTTCTCTGGAGCTGTTGTCTTGGTCTCTAGTCAATTCTGGCTGTTTTCTTTCATGGGTTGCCAGCTTGTCCAGGCATAACCTTTCAATCCTACTAATGAAGCACATGCAATTGGCTATCAGCTCTCTCCTTGGAGGAATAACCCACGGCTGATGCCACAAGCTTGTATCCTCTAATGGTTAGGAGATGTTATAAACCACACGAAGACCCTGTCATACTTAACAGAAGAAAATGTAATTCATGGATTAACATACCATCCAAACATCTTTGTCTATACCTAATTAACCTACCATAACAATTAGTGATGTTTAAATACCTATATATCTAATTGCGCATGCTTCATTAGTAGGATCGAAAGGCTATAAATTATACTGTTTAAATACCTATATATCTAATTGCATGGAGAACTTTCAAAACAGAAAGGGAAGAAAGAGTTGGACGTCCAATAGAAAGCTTAGAGCTTAGAGAAGACAACTCTCCATAAGCAAGGAGAAAAGGAGAAAAACAAATCAATCAAACAAGCAACGAAGGCATCCGAAGGAGGCAAGCAAAGCAAGCCTTCAACAGTGAAGAGGGATTTGAGATTCACATTGGAATACAGGCAAGGAGAAGCCCATATGCCAGGGACACGAAGAAGAGATAACCTGAAAAGGTGCAGGATAATCCCACACCAAGCTCGACAAACACTGTGGAAGATTCCTACTAGGATCCCCCTGGGGATGGCCAAGGACACAGATATAAGAAGTACAATTGTGAACATATTTAAAGAAGTACAAGATTATAAAGAACAAATCAAAGAATTAGGAAAAGAAAATGAAGAACTCAAGAAGGACCTAGAAAAAGAGAATGACAAACTCCAGAAGGAAGTGGAAATACTGAAAAGATCCCATGTTGAAAAAGATAAGGAAACCAACCAGCGAAGCAAAGAGCTACAGGAAGAGATTGAGAAGCTCCAAAAGGAAATGGAAATACTAAAGAAATCAGAAGAGGAAATGAAAAAGGAAATCAAACACTCATCCAATCAAGAGGAAAGGCATGGAAAAAGCCTCAGAAGCAGAATGGAGGAAGCAAAACAAAGAATATCAGACCTGGAAGATAACACAGAACAACCAAAAACCTCAAGCAAAGGTTATGAAAAATTTAAAAATACACAAAAGTGGAACAACCAGGAACTGTGGGACACTATGAAAAGATCAAACCTCCGCATCATAGGAATAGAGGAAGGAGAAGAATCCCAAGAGAATGGTATTGATCAGATCTTCAACAGAATAATAAATAGATGAAAATTTCCCCAAACTAAAAAAAGACAAACCAATACAAATACAAGAAGCACATAGAACTCCAAACAGACAAGATCAGAAAAGAAACTCTCCACGCCACATCATAATCAAAATGCTAGGCACCCAAAGCAAAGGCAAAATCCTTAAAGTCACAAGAGGAAAACAACAAGTGACCTATAAGGGGAAAACTATCAGAATTACAAGTGACTTAGTGCAAACTATGAAAGCAAGAAGAATGTGGAGAAAAGCATTCCCAGTGTTAAAGGACAGTAGATGCCAACCCAGGTTACCATACCCAGCAAAAATGTCGATTATAGTTGAAGAAGAGAGAAAAACTTTCCATGACATAAACAAGATGAAAGAATACATATTCGGAAAACCAACCCTTCAGAGAATACTTGAAGCAATTCAAAGGACAGAAGAAAGGAGCAACCATCCCCAGGCACCTAGAAAGAGAAATAATTAAATGTATAACTGCAGAAGTAGAAACCTAAACCCAAAATGCAAATGGATAATAAGGCAAAAGGATGCAACACAAACCTATCAGTCATAATCTTAAATATTAATGGACTAAATTCCCCAAACAAAAGACATAGACTGGGAGATTGGATTAGGAAACAGAACTCACCCATATGCTGTCTACAAGAAACACACCTTACCTTCAAGGACAGGCACCACCTTAAAGTGAAATGATGGAAAAGAATATTCCAAGAAAATGGTACCACAAAGAAAGCAGGTGTTGCTATTTTAATATCAGACAAAATAGACTTCAAAGTAAAAGAAATCAGAAGAGACAAAGAAGGCCATTACATTTTTATCAAAGGAATAATTTACCAAGAAGATTTCACAATTGTGAATATATATGCACCAAATTCTGGTGCACCAAACTTTATAAAGACAATTCTCTAGGACCACAAGTTACAGACTAAGCCCAGTACACTCATAGTAGGGGACTTCAATACCCCACTGAGCCCTTTGGACAGGTCAACAGGACAAAGAATAAACAGAGAGACCTCTGAACTTAATGATATGATGCACCAAATGGACCTCACAGACATCTACAGAATATTTCACCCTAATACCAGAGAATACACTTTCTACTCAGCACCCCATGGAACATTGTCCAAAATTGACCACATACTGGGACACAGAAGAAACCACCACAAATACAAAAAGAATGAAATAATTTCATGCATTCTATCAGACCACAGTGCAATAAAGCTCAATATCAACACCAGGATATGCCCTAGTATATACAAGAACACATGGAGACTAAACAACACACTCTTGAATAATGAATGGGTCAAGGAAGAGATAAAGAAAGAAATAAAAGCATTCCTGGAACTGAATGACAATGATAATACAACACAACAAAACCTATGGGATACCTTAAAAGCAGTCCTAAGAGGGAAGTTTATAGCCCTGGGTGCCTACATTAGAAAAACAGAAAGAGCACAAGTGAACAATCTAACACTGCAGCTAAAAGCACTTGAGAGGCAACAACAGATGAACCCTAAATGCAACAGACAGGAAGAAATAACAAAAATCAGAGCAGAAATCAATGAAATAGAAACAAAGAAAACAATACAAAAAAATCAATGAATCCAAAAGTTGGTTCTTTGAAAGAATAAACAAGATAGACAGACCTCTAGCCCAGTTAACCAAAAGAAAGAAGGAACAACTCCAAATCAATACAATTTGTGATGAAAAGGGAAATATCACAACAGACACTGAAAGGATCCAGAAAATCAAAAGGGAATACTTCATAAACCTATAGTCTACCAAATTTGAAAACCTAGAAGAAATGGATGAATATCTGAAATCTTGGGAATCACCAAAGCTCAACGAAGAAGAGATCGACAGCTTAAACAGACCCATAATATATGAAGAAATTGAAGATGTAATAGGAAACCTCCCAACTACAAAAAAGCCCAGGCCCAGACGGTTTCACAGCAGAATTCTATAAAACATTTCAAAAAGACTTACAACCATTATTACTTAAATTGCTTAGAAGGATACAAACAGAGGGAATTCTCACAAATTCCTTCTATGAAGCCAGCATCACTCTATTACCAAAACCAGACAAAGATACCACCAAAAATGAGAACTATAGAGTCATCTCCCTAATGAACACAGATGCAAAAATTCTAAGCAAAAGTGGCAGGATACAAAATTAACCTAAAAAATCTGTAGCCTTTCTTTACACCAACAACAAGCAACTGGAGTAGGAATTCAAGGAGACCTTCCCACTCACAATAGCCTCAAAAACAATAAAATACCTAGGAACAAACCTAACCAAAGACATCAATGATCTCTACAACAAAAATTTTAAACCTGTAAAGAAAGAAATTGAAGACATCAGAAGATGGATAAACCTTCCATGCTCATGGATTGGATAAATTAACATAGTAAAAATGTCCATTCTACCCAAACCCTTATATAGATTTAATTCAATCCCAATTAAAAACCCTAAGTGTTTCTTCACAGTCTTGGAAAAAAAGTCATTAATTTCATTTGGAAAAACAAAAGACCCTGAATAGCCAAAACAACCCTGAGTGAAAAGAGCATTACAGGGGGGATATCTATACCAGACTTCAAACTATACTACAGGGCTATAGTCATAAAAACAGCCTGGTACTGGCACAAAAACAGACCTGTTGACCAATGGAACAAAAATGAAGATCCAAACTTGAGCACATGCAATTTCAGCCATCTCATATTTGACAAGGAAGCCAAGAAGACACAATGGAGGAAAGACAGCATCTTCAGCAAGTGGTGTTGGCAAAACTGGATCACCACTTGTAGAAGAATGAAATTAAACCCCTTCCTCTCGCCCTGTGCAAAAGTCAACTCCACATGGATCAAAGACCTCAACATGAAACCCCAAATTCTGAAGGCGATAGAAGAAATAGTTGGCAGCAGACTACAAGTCATAGGCGTAGGAAAATACTTCCTAAATCAGACAGCAGCTGCACAAGAATGAAGGTCGACAATTGACAAATGGGACCTCATTAAACTCAAAAGCTTCTGTACATCAAAGGAAACAATCAGGGAAGTGAAGAGAAATCCTTCAGAGTGGGAGGAAGCATTCACCACAAAAACATCTGACAAAGCATTGATTTCCAGAATATAGAGACTACTCAAAAAACAAAGAAGAAAGAAAACAAATGACTCACTCAATAGATGGAGCAAAGAGCTGAAGAGAGACTTCACAAGTGAGGAATTAGAGATGGCTGAGAAGCATCTTAAGAAGTGTTCAACATCATTAATCATTAAGGAAATGCAAATCAAAACCATTCTAAGATATCTTACTCCAATAAGACTGGCTAGGATCAAGAAGACAAGTGATACCAAGTGCTGAAGAAGTTGTGGGGAAAGAGGAACACTCATCCACTGCTGGTGGGAATGCAAACTCATACAGCCACTGTGGATAGCAGTGTGGAGAACCCCTGGAAGACTTGGAATGAACTTTCCACCTGACCCAGCCATACCACTTTTGGGCATGTACCCACAAGTCTCATCCTACTATAGAGATACATGCACAGCCATGTTTATTTCAGCTCTCTTCACAATATCAAGGAGCTGGAACCAACCCAGATGTCCCTCAACTAATGAGTGGATATAGAAAACATGGTACATCTACACAATGGAGTTCTATGCAGCAATAAAGAAAGACGACATCACGAGATTTGCAGGAAAATGGCTGGAGCTAGAGGACATCATGCTGAGTGAAGTAACACAGTCCCAGAAAAACAAAGGATGAATGATATCCCTCATCTGTGGATGCTAGTGCCAATTACCTAGTTGTAAGTATTTCTTGTGCAGGGCCCCTTGAGCTTTTGTCCAAGTAGTTGGGAGTGATGCATATTGGAAACAACAACAACAACAGAAAGGACTGCATCAAAGAACTGACTGAAACTGCACTTCTGCTCAAAACAGGCAACTTCCACATGGAGAATTTTGAGAAAGACTGAGAAAGAGATGAAAAGCATGTTTGGCAGAATGCATGAACTCTGGTGGGGTGGGGGGGTAGGATGAGGTGCACGGGTCTAGATTTGATTAGTAACATAATCTTGTACAAAAGTATATATAATAAAAATAATAAAAAATTAAAAAATTATTTCTGACATGTCAATAAATTTCAATATAAAAATGGCAGGGAAGTGCATTCTAAGAGCTGAAATTAGGATAAACTAAAAATAAAGAGATGGGAAAGAGAAACATTTGGGACATGCAAAAATGTTTAATTTAAATATAACAATATTCTTGGAGAAAATACTTAAAAAGGAGGAGGGATCAAAGACTAATTTAAAATCTGAAATTCCTACTTGAAAATATAGGGAACACTCTTCCGTACATCAGGATGAGCAAGAACTTTATGAATAGAACATCATTAGCCCCAAGTATCAGAAGATGGGACTCTGCGAAATTAAAAATTTTCTATGTAGCGAAGGAAGCTATCAAAAGAACGCCCTTATCTGAAATCCCCTTGATGCAGTCAAGAAGACAAAAATCCCAACGCAGATGTGGAGAAGTGTGCAAGAAATCCCAATCCTACCCGAGGAAGTATTGGTGACCAATAGCTGCTGGGAGGGGGAATCAGCACTGTGACTCTTACTAAGTTTGATTCAGCTCTAGTGGATGGAAACACACAGAGGGCATGTAGGGATCCAAATTTGATTCATATATTTCTAAAAACAATTTTTTACTATAATTATTCTCTCAACATGCTATAGATTCTTTGGGGGAATTATTATCATTTTCTTTTACTTCTTTAAGACCTATACATATATCCAAAATATTGTGTTTTTCTTCATAAAAGAAAATTATTCCAGGTCCTTACATTCAAGGATAAGAAGACATACTTAAACTAACATGCTTTTTAGAAGGATTAATATTATGGAAAGAACTAATTAAATTGACTATAAGCTTAGTATTATTTTTTTCAGCATTGCAAAATTTCTATAATATTTAACAACATGAAAAGAATATATGAACAATAACTATAGCTGATGTAAGGTAAAATGTCATATTTTATTCATCATCGTGTAATACTCAGGTAACTGGAATTGGATTGTACTTTTTATTAAATATAATATAAAAAACATAGAACACAATACATCTTAAGTACCCAGTGAGTACCCTGGCACACATTCCATTTGTTTAACACAGCTTTCCGGGCTTCGTGAGAAGCATAGTTCAGAGTTTTATGGTTCTGAATTTCACTATTTTCTGTTTTGCTTGTTTTTTAAGGCATGGTCTCCCTGTAACCACAGCTGGCTTGGAACTTGCTCTGTAGAGCAGGTTGGCCTCCATCTCACAGAGATCTACTTTCCTCTGCCTGGCATGGTGGCAAACACTTACTCCTAGCACTGGTGACTACATTTCACATGTAAAGTAACAGTTTCAGATAGGATAAAGTACTTGAGAAAACAGTACTTGTTTTTGGGTATAGTTAACATAGCTTATTTTTTAGTTGAACAATAGAATGCTACCCAGGCCTATCTACTTTGTGATATGAAAATTGTTTCTAGTAAACACAACATTATCTCATCAGACTCTGCCTCATCACTGGAATTAGTTCATGATGATGCTTATGTTATTTATGTCGTGTTTGTTAAGAAGCAAAGCACTCTAATAAGGCCCCAAAGGATTATCTTGCACAGAAATAATCATGCTGCTGTCCAGCTTCTTCTAAAATCAGCCTATCAAAGTGTAGTGCTTCAAATCATTTTATATGATTTCACAAATAATAGCCACTTCTTTTTTTGACCCATTTGACATAGGCATATTGGAAACTGGATACTCAGCACATAGTGAGATAGTGGTTGTCTCAAATGAGATTGTCACCTTACATTTTGTTGCTGTTGTCGTTTGTTTAGACTTTCTAGACTGGTGCAAATCTTGTGACTTTGACACCATTTCAGAAAAACATAATGGAGACCATTGCTGTTTTTGATACAACCCATTACATGATGAGTTAAAGCCTGTCATGTTTCTAATGTGTCTCCATCAAAGGACAGGCATTGTGTAGCTAGCCTTGGTCTGTTAATGGTTTTTATTCTCCTAGTTTTCTTTTTTTAAATCATCAAATGGCTGTCTGAAGTTTGGTTTGGGGAAGAATGTATTTTACTCATATCAGAATCATTGGGATATTTACCAGAAAAGGTAGGCCATTTTCACATGGGTTTCTAGTACAGACAAAAAGTATTGTAAACATTATATAGATAGATATATAGATATATATATAGTATATATATATATATATGTGTGTGTGTGTGTGTGTGTGTGTGTGTGTTTCTATTTCAGACAAAAATTGTGTATAGATAGATGATAAATAGATAGATAGATAGATAGATAGTTTGATCTATATGTACTAGGAAATTATTTCCATAATCAGATTAGTCTACACATTTATAACCTCACTTAGTGATTTTTATTATGTGGATAAAATACTTAACACATATCCTTTTAAGTAAAACTTATTTGGTATATGGATATTACATATTTAGCAACACATAAACTAAGATGAACAAATAAACTACTTAATAATGTACTGTTGCAGGAACTTTTGTTTGTAAAAATACTTAAAATTGTCAGGTCAACCTGTGGCCTAAGACTTCAAAATAGATACAGCTTCATCCAATTCAGTGGCTAGCAGACTGAGGAGCGAAAGAAGAAACTATAATCCAAGGAGAGAGAGGAACAGCTCCTAAAATGTAGAAAGATGGTGTAATTCTCAGGTAACTGGAATTGGATTTTACTTTCTTTTAAGTATAATATAAAAAAACACAGAACCCAATGCATATAAATAGAAACACTATAAAAAAAAAGGCAACTCAAAGAGCATAGAGAAGCAGTTGCCCACACAAACCTCTGTCTCCAAAGGAGATGGAGACCTCCATGCCACAAACAGAAGGTAAGTGGAAGAATGCAGCCAGCCCTGCTCCAAACAGACCTGAAAGTCTGAATAAACTCATGATTATTACATTTAAATTCAGTTTAAGTACTGGGTTCACAAACATTAGACCTTCCTAAGAGTCAGCTGTGGAGGTAGAAGGGATTAATGCTGATCTGTTAGGAGCCCTCTGTTGGGGGAGGGAGCATAGTATCCAGTTGTAAACCCACAACCAGGCTCCCCTAGTTAAAGTCCCCTGAACACTAAAAACTAATAAAATTACAACAAACCATCCCATGCAAAACCAGTAAATAGGGGATATATTTTTAGGGAAGTGGGGGTGGGGCTGGTAGGGATGGGAAGGAAATAGGAGATGATGGGACCTGGTGACCACAATAACATATTGGTAGGAAATTTTGAAAGAAAAATTTTACTGATTAAAAAAGGAGACTGATGGCTGGGCATCAGTCCTAGTACCCAGGAGGCAGAGGCAGCAAAACTCCATGAGTTCAAGGCCAGCTTGGTCTACATAGCGAGTTCCAGGACAGCCGGAGCTACAGGAAAATCCTGTCAGATTGATGAACCATCATATAACCTTCTATTTAAAAACTTCAATATTTTTTCCACAGAGACTGTAGCCAAAATTCCAAGTACATAAAGTGACATGTACATAAATCTAAGATTTAGCCCCACAAAATTGGCTCTAAAACTTTTCTAATATTGTCTTTGCTAAGATAGGCATTAAATGAATTGCAGTCATCTAAGCTAGAAAGAAATTGATCTGGCTTTTATGAAGGTATCGCTTCTTTATGGCTGCTGTGCTGAAAGTGAATTCTACTGAGGCAAAGAAGCTCAGAGTGTAATTTAAGTAGTTCTTGTAACACAATATTTCAGGTGACAGATGGCGTTATCCTGGACTGTGGGCACTGAAAGGGAAGTAGTCCCTTTTGGGGTATAGACTAAAGGCCAACCAAATTGAGTGCTGATGAGTTGAGTGAGGTGGCTAAGAAAAGAGATTAAGTATACCTTCCAAAGTGTTCCCTTTAAATTCAGGAACCCAGCATGTTGCTCCCTATCCCCACTCCTTTTTAGTATAGTGCTTGAAATGCTTATGAGAGCAATAAGAAAAGTAAAAGAAATTAGAAGACCACTAATTAGAAAAGAGGAGGTCAAACTATCCCTTTTTGCAGGTGACATAATAGTTTAACTAAGAGATGCCAAAAACTCCACCAGAAAAATCCTAGAAACCATCAACAGGTTCAGGAAAGTGGGGGGATAAAAAATTAACCTAGAAAAATCAGTAGCCTTTCTTTATGCCAATAACAACCAATTGGAGAAGGAATACAAGGTGATTTTTCTACTCACAGTAGCCTCCAAAGAAACCTGACCAAAGACACTAAACATGTCTACAGTGAAAAATTTAAATCCCTCAAGAAGGAGATGGAGAAAGATATCAGAAGCTGGAAGAACCTTCCATGCTCATGGATTAGAATAATTAATATAGTAAAAATGACCTTCCTGCCCAAAGTAATATACAGATTCAATGCAATCCCAATTAGAATTCCCATGAGCTTCTTTGCACCTAGACAAAAATGTCCTAAATTTCATATGGAAAAACAAAAGACCCTGAATAGCCAAAGGAACCCTGAGCAAAAAGAACAATACAGGGGAGATTACCATGCCAGATTTCAAACTACACTGCAGGGATATAGTCATAAAACAGCCTAGTATTGGCACAAAAACAGACCCATAGATCAATGGAACAAAATCGAAGATCCAAAAATGAGCACATCCAATTTCAGGAACCTCACATTAGACAAAGGGGCCAAGAAGACTCACTGGAGGAAAGATAGCATCTTCAGAAAATGGGGTTGGCATAACTGGATCACCACTTGTAGAAGAATAAAACTAAGTTCCTACCTCTCACCATATAAAAAAAATCAATTCCAAATGGATCAATGACCTCAATGTGAAACCCAGAACTCTGAAAAAGAAGAAAACATGGCCAGTAACCTACAACATATAGGCATAGGAAAAGACTTTCTAAATCAGACAGCAGCTGCACAAAAAATAAGCTCAACAATTGACAAATGGGACCTTATTAAACTCAAGAGCTTCTGTACAGAGAAAGAAACAATCAAAGAAGTGAAGAGAAAACCCACAAAGTGGGAGGAAACCTTCACCAGTGATACATCTGATAGAGCATTAACATCCAGAGAATATAAACTACTCAAAAAACAAAGGAGGAAGAAAACAAATGACCAACTCAAAAAATGGAGTCAAGAGCTGAGCAGAGACTTCACAAATGAAGAAGTAAAGATGGCTGTGAAACATCTTGAAAAGTGTTCAATGTCACCAATAATCAAGGAAAAGCAAATTAAAACTACCTTAATATTTCATCTTACTCTGGTAAGACTAGCTATGATCAAGAAAACTAAGGATACCAAATGCTGGAGAGTTTGTGTGGAAAGGGGAACACTCATTCACTGCTGGTGGGAATGCAAACTTGTGCAACCCCTATGGAAAGCAGTGTGGAAAACTCTTAAGAAACTGAAAATGAGCCTACCACCTGACCATCATACCACTTCTGGGTGTATACCCACAAGACTCATCCTATGACAGAGATACATGAACATCTATGATTATTGCAGCTCTTTTCACAATAGCAAAGAGCTGGAAGCATCCCAAGTGTCCCTCAACAGATGAGTGGCTAATGAAAATGTGGTACATCTATACAATGCAAATCTTTTTTTGGGGGGGGGGTTTCGAGACAGGGTCTTCCTGTAGCCCCAGCTGTCCTGGAACTTACTCTGTAGACCAAACTGGCCTTGAACTCACAAAGCTCCGCATGCCTGTGTGCCACTATGGCCGGCTTCTTTTTTTAAATCTTTTTGAAACAGGGTCTCCCTATAGTCCCAGCTGTCCTGGAACTTGCTCTGTACACCAGGCTGGCCTTGAACTGACAAATATCTGCCTGCCTCTGAACAATGCAGTACTGTGAAGTGGTAAAGAAAGATGACATCATGAAATTTGCAGGTAAATGGATGGGACTAGAATCCATTATGTTAAGTCAAGTAACACAGTCCCAGAAAAACAAATGAAAAATGGTATCCCTCATTTGTGGATGGTAGCACCAAATCCCTAGTTGTAAGGCAAATTGAGCAAAGTTAATGCTATATTTCTTTTTTTTCTGAAAGCAACTGTGCTATTATAATGGGAATCCCTTAATGGGCTCTAGAATTAACCTATCACTTATTTTCAGACTTTGTAATTTTGGTAAACGGTGGAGGGTATGTATGCATATTTTAGAGTAATATGAATTTAATGGGACAAATGTGAGTTCCTAAACATGCTTTGGAATTAACATTAAGTTTATTTTCATAATATATTATTATACTAATATATGTGAGCAAGTAAAGTTATATATATATATATATATATATATATTGAGCAGTACAAATGGGAGTGGAACAACAACAAAATGACTGGTTCAAAGAACTGACTGAAACAGCAAACTTCTGCCCACAACAATAAACCTCTGCATAGAAAATCTTTAAAAAGACCAAGAAAAAGATGTAAGGCATGTATGGCAGAATGCACAAACTCGGGTGGGGTGGGAGGCATGGAAAGGGGAATCAGTCTAAATTGGACTGAGAAATGTATGAAATGCACAAAACTTCAGTAAAATATTAAAAAGATATTCTGTATGAAATACAAAAATTCAGTTAAAAATTTACAAAAATTATGTGTTAATTATTCAAAGTGAAGGCTTTTATTATGGCTTACATGCATGCATACGACCTACCTTAATCATATTCACTTCTCTTTTACATGTTCTGATCCCTTTTCTTGTATATCCCCTTTCTCCTTCCCCTTTCACTTCCCAAATTCTATGTCCTTTACACTCTCTAGCTTCCACATATGAGAAACAACACATAGTACTTGTTTTCATGTGATTGGCTTATTCAATTAACATGGAGGTTCAGTCCCATCTATTTTCTTACAAGTTTCATTCTTCTTTACACCTGACTAAAAGTCTACAGTTTATATATATATTTTTTTTAACGTTTTTCACATGGATCACCAAAGCAGTCTCCTTGTGGCTCTCTCTGCTTCCATCCTTGACCCACGCAGTGCAAGCTCCACAGATACTCAAAAGACCTGTCCCTAAGAGTAGAGCTTGCATAAGACTCACTGCTGCCCTCTCCCGGAAGGACTCCTTAGTTTTCTTGCTAATTCCCATTTTCCCTTAACAACTGTAATTCATTCATTCCTCCTAGAAGTCTGACTTTTTCTCCTTAGACTGGTCAGGTTTCCCTCTGTGAAAACACTTCATTTCCTTTAAATTGACTTGTTCACATACTCTTTTTTTCTCAGTTACTTGATTATAAGGTTGTATCTTTCAATTATGTGTGCATTCTACTGCTGATAAATGTTCAGTGTTGGGTAAATGACACTTGTGCATGCATGAATGGATGGATGAACACATGTGGCTTGAGATAAAGAAATATTCACAAAGTCACTAGTATTAGAATTACAATGTGATGACTGGCAGTATAAAAAGAAAATAATGAATTTTGTTAGAAAAACATTGGCAATAGATTAATAATTTTTCATCAACCGTTTATCCAAGTTATCTCTGGAGAAGTTTGGACTAGGCGAAGGAAAACATTAATGAGTTATTTTAGGCCTTCTTAACTCCATATTTTTTTCTGAATTACTTTGAATTGTGATCTGGTCAAATTTTTCTGCTATGAGATTTTAGCACCTTAATAATTACCTTAAATATGTGTTTGACTGAGAGGCTAAAATACTATTTGGAACAATGAACAAAGCTCATGGAAGCCTCTAGATAGTAAGTGTTAAATTTTTCTCAGGGTCCAATTCTGTATTTTAATGAGAAATAATGAGGCTTCATGAAGCTCAACATACTATCTTCAGAGTCAAAATGAGGTTCGTCTGTTCGGTCGATCACAATTTATTACAGTATAAAATGCATGCAGTATCAAAAATTCTCCTCACCCTTGTGTAATGACACGTCTTAAGTGAAAGCTTACAGATATTGTTAAAAAAATGAAAACAAAACAAAACAAAAAAGCAGAGAAAGATGCAGAAAACTTACGGCAGAATGCATGATCTGGGATGGGTAGGGGTGGGGTGGGGGGAAGGGAAGGGGATATATGCCTGAACTGAATTGGAAAATGATGTATGAAATACACAAAGCATCAATAAAAAAAAAAGAAAAAAAAGATAGAATTAATGGTTTGGAAATAGGAATCTACATGTATTTAAAACATAAAGGAAATATATACACATACATATATACATATGAATATGTGTATACCACATGTACATATACTCATCCAGGTATGACCTTTCACATATGATTCTTTGCTGACATGAACATGCATGTATCTAGAAATCCATAAACATATGCTTATGCATGTAGGCACGATTTTTGAAAGCTATATTTTTATATTAGTTACACCTGTGCCTGATTTTGTATATGGGAGATGATATGAAGATTTAAAGAGCTTTGTAGGGGCTGGAGAGATGGCCTAGCGGTTAAAAGCGCCGACAGCTCTTGCAGAGGACCCGGGTTCGATCCCCAGCACCCACATGGTGGCCGAGAACCATCTGAAACTCCAATTCCAGGAGAACTCCAGTTCCGGGGGAATCCGACACCCTCTTCTGACCTCCGCAGCATTGCATGACACGGGTGCACAGACTTGCATGCAGACAGTACATTCATACACATACAGAAATAAATAAAATTAAAAAAAAATTAAAAAAAAATTAAGAGCTTTGTAGCCCCACCAACATTCACTTACTTCCTAGAATGTTTATGACCCCTCCTTCTAATAAAGCTTCCCCTGGGTTCAGCCATTAACCTAAATGTTTTTACATCTTTATTGTTTATCAATATCAGTGTTACATTTGGACAATATACATGCTATCTTACCATGGTAGCTGAAGTTTTGTGCACGTATACCATTAATACTTTATACTCTCTTTATTCTGCTTGCTTTTTAACATACTTGTGTCTTCATAGTTATAAGTCAAAAAACGTCAGACATGGTGGTATACGCCTTTAATCATAACACTCAGGAGGCAGATGCTAGTGGATCCCTGTGAGATGGAGGCCAGCCTGGTCTACATCATGAGTTCCAGGCTAACAACAATGGCTATAGAGAAACCTCATCTCAAAAAACAAAACAAAACAAACCCCAAAACTGTCAGGTATGGTAGCAGATCCCTTTAATCTTAGCACCTCAGGACTTAGAGGCAGGTGGATCTCGGTGAGATAGGGGCTAGCTTAATCCTTATAGAGAGCTCCAGGCTAGCTGGGGCTATATGGAGACAATGTCTCAAGAAAACCCACAAAAAAATCAAACCTTTGCCTTTCTATTTTTACTGCATAATCAGTGATAATATTTATTACTTTCTGGTGGGTAAGAAGAGGACCATTGTCCAGAGGCTATCTGAAATGACAGAAAAACATTTTGAGTTCCTAGGATTCTAATTACTTATAATCTGTAATTAAATAAATCCTGTATTCTTAGCCTGCTTTTCATTTTAAATAGAAAGCAATGAAAGACATTCTTATTATACAAAATAGATCTTTCAAAATAAACAATAATATGGTTTGACCAAGTTCATGAAAACAACAAATTTTTGCTACTGAAATAATAATATTCTACATGTCTAGGCCAGGTGAATTATCTCCTTTTTTATTATTTTATTTTTATTATTTTTTTATTTTTTTATTTTTATTTTTTAATTGATGCTTTGTGTATTTCATACATCATTTTCCAATTCAGTTCAGGCATATTTCCCTTTCCCTTCCTCCATCCCACCCCACCCCATCCCAGATCATTCATTCTGCCATAACTGTCTTGCATCTTTCTCTGTTTTTTTTTTTTTGCATTTTTTAGCAATAAGTGATAATTTATGAGTACAAGCATCCTTCATGTAAAACCAATTTGCAAGCAGTTGTGCCCAAACCCACACAGCCCCTTGGTCCCACCATCCAGTAGGGGGGGCTTGTATGTTCAATCAAGTTGATCAAATGAGTGTTCAGGCTATATTGCTGTAGGTTCATCGTTCATCCCAATCACAGCCTTTACATTCTACCATGCCACCTCTTCCGCAGATTTTTCCCTAGGCTTAGACAAGGGGCACAGGTGGATGAGAAGCAAAACAGTCTACTTTCTCTGGAGCTGTTGTCTTGGACTCTGGTCAATTCTGGCTGTTTTCTTTCATGGGCTGACAGTTTGTCCAGGAATAACCTTTTGATCCTACTGATGAAGCACAAGCAATTAGATATATAGGTATTTAAACAGTATTAATTGTTATCGTAGGTTTCTTTGGTATAGATACAGATGTTTGGATGGTATGTTAATCCATGAATTACATTTTTTTCTGTTGAATATGACAGGGTCTTACTGTGGCTTATAACATCTCCTGACCATTAGAGGATATAAGCTTGTGGCATCAGCCGTGGGTTATTCTTCCAAGGAGAGAGCCAATAGCCAATTAGATTTGGGATATACGGCATATGACTGCCTCTGCTGCACAGTATTTCCAGGCAGGTGAGGTGTAGCTGGTGCTGATGGAGGAGTCTTGCTTGACTCAAGGAGACCCATATGGGGATGCTAGTGCCAATAGCCCAGATATAAATATTTCTCCTTTTTTATATTAACAAGTTTGGCCAAAATTGTGCCATAGTATGGTGTGTGTCATATAAGAAACACAAATTCTTTTGTATGTATATTTTGGGGGACAGAATATTCTATAGCCCAGGCTGTCCTTGAACTCACATGGTAGCTGAGGCTAGTCTAGAACTTATGACCTTCATACCTTCTCTCAATACAAAGAGTGTACCATGATACCTAGCCAATTTCTTGTGTTTTCAAGATTGATAAACAATTTTCTACACTTGTATTTCTTTGCTTCCTTCTGAAAGACAAAAGCAGGTCTTTAGTTTCCTAATTGCACAAATTGTTGATAAAATCCACTTTTGTCCTTGAATACAATCCAGGAGCTTGCTTTTTCTTTTGGCTTGAAACTGTAGACTCTAGACTTGCTACACAGTTGCTATATTTGATTTTTTTCTCTGTTTTATTTTGAATTAGTTCAGACCACTTTGGCTTCATGGCACTTTTTAAAGCACTGATGTGTTTGATTTTTCATTTGAATGCCACTTTTAGAACTCTTTTAGAAATTAGTATAAATTATACATAAAATACCTGAATCTGTCTGGATTGTTTTTTGGGGGTTGGTTGTATTTGCAAGTTCAAGATCATTTAACACAGAATTGTGAAGGTGCTTCTCTGTCACTAGCTGCATAAGTGCTTGCGATAGCAGAGTGGTGTCAAGTCTTTTTCTTTGTCCAGAAAAATCCATTTTTCTGCCTTGAAATTTTATGAAATTTATATTCAAATTCAGAAAATGTCTCAACATATTTCTAGGTTTAAGTATTTTCTGATCCCATTTGACGCTTGCTTAATTATTTCAATATAAAAATTATTTTAAATCATTAACGTTCTATTCTACTTTAATTATCCTGTTTGGGTTTTTTTGCTTCTTAAAACTCTATAGTTTCTATTACATTGCAATTGGATTACTGTCTAGTTTCTGCACTTGTTAATTTATCTCATGTCCATCTTTTCTCTAAATACTGAGAGACATAATAGTTATTTCATCCAAGACCAACCATATGATTCATACATGCACAATCTATTACTTAGCTATTCTGTGGAGTATTTTAGTTGTATGAGTCATATTTGAAATTTATATGAAAGTTTACTTTTGTAGAATTGCCTTTATTCCCCATTGTAGGTTTTATATGTTTTTTTTACAATACTCCCTTTAATCTATCTCTTTTATTCCTTAAATTGTCTCCAGCTTTGCTTTTTTTTATTTTTGTCAATTGTTCTTTATTCTCTTTTTATGGACTGTGGGTTTATTCATGTACATACAGATTCTTGTGGGTCTAATCACATTCATGAACAATAAATGCCATTGTGAAGAGGTTACAGTGTTTCTCTGAAGTCTGTTTTTGAGGTCTTGCTTGATGGGAAGTAAGATTGTAGGTTCCATGTGGAGTGTCTGGTGCCAGGCATCTGCTTTGTTTGAACTAAGATTGTGGTTGAAATTTGAATCAAACCCAGACTTGGGTTTGAATGTCACCTATGACACTCATGAGTGTGAATTTAAGTTACTTAGCATTCATGGGCACCAGTTGTATTATATCTGAATAGTGGTGATAACTGTATGTATCATAGAACTCTGCTGTGTGTATGGTAAGAATAAACTCACAACCATACTGCAGTGTGATGTGAGGCACAGAATAGCAAAAGGAGTCAGATGAGCTGGGAGACTACCAAAGTGAAGATAAGAACTGCTTTGTCAGGAACAGAATGAGCAAGACATTTTTCTTTTAGGTAAAACCACTTTTATAGAGCATCATCAGCACGTGTTATATGTTTTTATCAAAGTTTAGATTTGCCTTGAACTCTTTTCTTTCTCTTCTAGGCATAAAGACTCAGTAAAAAAGCACATTTTTAGATAGCAGTTTATACATTATTCTCTTGTATGGACAAACACTGGGTAAATATTCCTCTGGGGATGCTTGGGGAAGGAGAGCTACCAGCCCTTGAAGTTTATAAGATACTCACTAATTACCCTGGTTATTTCCAGCATTGGTGATCTCTCCTTAACTCTAGATACTGAGTGTAAGGTTTTTCCAAGCTCGCCATCAGCTGGCCATAGTCTAGTTTCCTAGTTAGTGTAATTCTGTTCAGTTCTTAGTTGCTCTGAGGACTAAGTAAACTTCTATGTGAAAATGAGAGGAGTCTTCAGTTTCAGGGTTTCACATAGATTATTCACATTCATACATTTCTACTCTAGTATTGTTCATAGTTGAGGTGAGCAGAAAATAAAATCTTATTTAATGTTCCATCACGTCAAGATGTAGTATCAGGCAAAAATCTGCCAAATCCAAAAATAACATTTGACATTTACTAATATTTTTCAACTTTTAATATTTCCCTCAAATATGTATTCATTTACATCTTATGATTTACTTTGTATAATAAAATACTTCTTTTACAATTCTTTCCATTCTAAAATAATTAAAAATATGAAAATACTATCACAAAGTAAAATATCTTTGAATGTAACTGAAAATTTCATTCCGTAAAGAAAGTAGATTGAGGGCTGGACAGATGGCCTAGCAGTTTAGAGCGCCGACCACTATTACAGAGGACCCGGGTTCTATCCCCGGCACCCACATGGCAGCTGAGAACCATCTGAAACTCCAATTCCAGGAGAACTCCAGTTCCAGGGGAGTCCGACACCCTCTTCTAACCTCCGCGGCATTGCACGACATGGGTGCACAAACCTACATGCAGACAGTACATTCATACACATACAGAAATAAATAAATAAGTAAATAAATAAAAGAAAGTAGTTTGACTATAGAAAGTTTATAGATGATACTTTCCTTATGGTAGAGGAGGGGGACTAAACACTAAACACAGTTGAAAACACCATATGGAAACATGGAAACGTACACACAGATACACATATACACATGTGATATATGTTTATTTTTTTATTTTATGTACATGAGTATTTTGCCTGTATGTATGTGAGTGCATCATATCATGCAATGTCTGAAGTAGCCAGAAGAGGGCATCAAAGCTCTCGGAACTGGAGTTACCAACAGTTACTAGTTGCATAGGGCATGGAGAAATCAAGTTCCTACTGACCAGAAAGCTTCTTCCTGATGGCTTCTTTCACAGTACTGGATAGTACTATGCAGCTACTGAGGAAAAGCCATTGTTCTCATTTGCTTTTCTGTTGCTATGACAAAACACTGAATAAAAGAAACTTGGAGGAGGAAATATGTTTATTTTATCTTATCTGATATAGTCCATCACCAAGAGAGGCCAAGATAGGAGCTTAACAGGAATCTAGAGGCAGGAACTGAAGCATGGTGAAATGCTGCTTACTGAGCTGTGTCCTGCTTCAGAGCAGCACCTTTCTTATATAGCCCAGGACAACCTTCACAGGGTTGGCACAACCCACATGGGGCCAGGACCTCCTGCATCAATTAGTAATTAAGAAAATACCTCACAAACATGAACACTGGCCAATCTGATGGGGGAAATTACTCAATTGCAATTCCCTGTTCCAAGGTATATATAGATTTGTGTTGACAGAAAGTGACCAGCACAGCCATGACCTTTCTTATGCAACTGAACCCTGTGTGCTATAATAATGACCTATGTGACAAGATAGGCCCGAGGGTGCAAGAGCAGCATGAATGTTAAGAGGTTAATCAACCACTTTCTGATTGGCATTAAAGCCTTGTTCCACAGGAGGGAATACACTTCTGGTATTATAAATAGGGACAAGAACACATAGTTAGGGCACTTAGAGGTCCCAGGTGTGAACCTAATACTACTATTTTGTTAAACAGATATACTATCAAATTGACCTCTACCAGTAGATAAATGCAGCCTTCAGACTTTATCAGAGAAGTTACTCTGTGGAGTGGATGGTGGTTAATGCTGAAACACACAGCTGACCATAGTACAAAGGGTAAGTGTCTCTGGAGTGCTTAAGCAGAAACAGGATGCCTATATCACATGCCCTTGCCAGTGCCCAGGGACCATCATGTAAAAAGGGGCTAAAAGTTTCTAAGAGGCAGAAGTCTAAGTGGACTGGAACAAAATGGTGTCTTATGGACATGACAGGACCATTGTTCTCACAGACCCTCAGCAGCTATGTTTGCCTCCATCAGAGCTGCACAAGCTCAACCCAATATTTCAGCTTGGAGCAGGGAAAGGAGCAAGTTCTCACCCATAGCTGAGGAACAAACTATTGACAGATAGCTGATGGTTTCTGGTGAGGGGGGTCAGTTTTCTTTAAGGCCAACTTTCCTGGAAGGTTGAACAGGCTCCACTACATGGCTTTACACCTCTGAGCATGGAAGCAGCATAAATTGTCCTCAATCAGTTATTTAAAAAAGAGGACATGAGGGGCTGGAGAGATGGCCTAGCGGTTAAGAGTGCCGACCGCTCTTACAGAGGACCCGGGTTCGATCCCCAGCACCCACATGGCGGCTGAGAACCGTCTGAAGCTCCAATTCCAGGAGAACTCCAGTTCCAGGGGAATCCGAGACCCTCTTCTGACCTCCGCGGCGTTGCACGACACGGGTGCACAGACTTGCATGCAGACAGTACATTCATACACATACAGATATAAATAAAAAAAATTAATAAAAAAAATTAAAAAAAAAAGAGGACATGATACTAGCAAGAGTTTGAAGGTAGGAGTAGATCTGGGAGGAATTTAGGAGAGTAGTTGGAGATGTACTTGATCAAAATACATGATATGCATGTATGAAATGCTAAAAGTTAATAAAACTTATATTATTAAAAATTAAATTAAACTAGATGAAAATAAAATGATACTCAGAGAAAGATTTTGTTTCGATTCTAGATTTCAATACTCCAGGGGGGAAAATAAGATTACAATGTAAGATAAATACATTTTGGCACTAATATAAATAAGCAATCAAGCTAAGGGTTGATGAATGAAGATGGAGATGCAGAGGGCACAGTGGGAGCCGATTACCAGCAATGTGAACTTCATATTTCTTTCCCTCATGTGTGGACAGAAGAGCTAGCATTGTCATAGCCAGATTTTAATAGCCAATGATACCTCCTGATGTCTCCTTGTCACTACCCATCATGGTAAAAGTAAACTGAAATAATTCTTTTTCTCTTCAGACTTGTTCTAACTTTAAGAATCAAAGATAAGTCTGATATGCAGTTTAGATTCACTAGAAGTTACTCAGTGTGACAAACATCTAATGGATAGATATATGCCCTTTATCACTGTACTAGTTCACTTTTCCATTGCTGTGACAAAACACTTTGACCAATTCCAACTTGGGAATTGGGTTTATTTGGCTCACATCTCCTGGGTCACAGTTCATCTCTGAGGGAGCCTAAAATAGGAACTCAGGGCAGGAAACTGGAGGCAGGAGTTGATGCACAGGCCATGGAGGAATGCTGCTTACTGGCTTGCTCCACTGGCCTATGCCAGCCTGCTTTCTTATACTGTACATAACAACCTGCCCAGGGTGGCACCACCCACAGTGAGCCGGACCCTCCTACATAACAATCAAGACAATACTCCACAGATGTGGCCACAGGCCAGCCCAATGGAGCCAATTCCCCAACTGAAGCTCTATCAACCCAGGTGTGTCAAGTTGACACTAAAGCTATCCAGCATAGTCACATTCATTTTCTATAATGTATATTTATATAGATGTTAATTTGACCCGTTATAAAGTGCTAGTGACACAATATGGAAAAGGCATATTCTTCATCCACCTCACCCAAAACATGCACATTGACATTTAAAAGTAAGAATTCACTGTTCCTATTCCTATAAGAAATTCAATTGAAATTAATTAAAAAAATTTTAAATTTGTTTTATTTATTTTAATTTATTTTGTATGTATATGAATGTATTGTCAGCAGTCAGAGCTCTGAACCACTAGGCCATATCTCCAGCCCCTAATTAAAAAATTTTAAACATTGAGTTAATTGACCATTCTTGGTGGTAAAAAATTTAATGGACTTGACCAAACAATAATTTAGATTCAGCCATCTGTGGAAGCTTTCCAAATAGCATAGTTTCTAACACAGAGACTCCACCCCTGAAGCCAGTTCCCTTCCATCTCAATCCCAAGCATTGGCCTTTAGGAACAAAGGCTGAATATTGGTTTGCTATACAAAGACAGCTCAGAATGATTACAAGAAAAAATGTATGACTTGTGCAGGAGGTGGAGTTTTTTTGTATCCTATTCTTTGGCTATCGCCAACTGGTTAATTGAAGTTTATAGAAAATAAGTAAACAGGGGTCTGAGAAAAGGCTCAGGGGATGAGAATACTGGCTGCTCTTACAGAGAATCAGAGTTCAGTTCCTAGCACTCACATGGCAGATAACAATGGTCTGTAACTTCAGCTCCAGGGGAATTCAATGTCCTTTTCTGACCTCAGAGCACTTTGTATAACACAGGAACAACTTACATTTGTACAGGTAATACACTCATGCATATAAAATAAAGTAATAATAAATGAAATATTAAAATAAGTAAACAACAAATCATCAACATCCCCCCAACAACTAAACAAGAGAAACAACTTGGGGCCTGTTAATTGTGTATGATTTTGCAAAGTATCAAGATAAAATTGTAGTAAGTACATTAAGCTGACAAAAGTTTACATGTGATACACGTGAGAAAGGGAGAAAGTTACATGTGATACACATGAGAAAGTTTGCATGTGATACACATGAGAAAGGGAGAAAGATAGATAGATAGATAAACAGAGAGACAGAGACAGAAGATTGGATTTTCAAATACTATAGGTTTGAAGTGGAACAGTGCTTTTTCACCATGAAAGGCAAATTAGGTGTCTTTCTTTCAGTTCTGGTTGTGTCTATTCTACTCAAAAGAGCTGAAGTTATAATCTACTGAGTCATTTGACTGCACCGAGCTTCCATGAGAATGAGAAATGAAAGGGGATAAGATGGATGGAAGAGAGTTCAAGGAAGTAGCTGAAATTTTACTGAGGTGTAGGTGAAGGTTCCATATTTTGCAATCACAAATATGCACAGACACAGGAGTCCTACTACTTGAGGGAGTGAATATATGGTCCCTTACCAGTTCCCTTTCACTTCACCTTTTGTCCCTCTAAAATAATTTATTCCTGACAGAAATCTCTCTATTAGTGTCAACTAACCCTTTACGTACCCTACAAGGCATCCCACAGAGAAACCAGGAAATGATAGTTTTCCAAGAAGAACACCTCTGTAGAACAGTATGAACATGTAAATTTTTCAGATGACTTTTTTCATCTGTATAGGGTTGAGTGAGCACTGCCTTTTCCTGCCCCACTGACAAGAAACTATAACTTAATGAAGCAATTGTTCGGTGGAAGCCTGAGAAATCTTGAAGAGATTGACACTTTGCTATGGAAAAATGAAGATGAGGTTACTTTTCTTATTTTATGTCAGCATGTCACAGAGGGACCCACTTAGTATGGAATTCATGTCTTTAATTGCCTGAAACAGAACATCTGTGGTTGTCTATCATATTTTATGCACACTGCTATCAATAGAACAGGAAAGGCACACCTCATAAAAGCTTCTTTGTGGACACACAATGATGAAAACAGCATGCCATATCCAGACAGAACATTTTCCTTAGGTCACTAAATGGTAGAGATGCATTCCTGAAGAGCTGCATGCAGTCATGTAGGTTTGCAGATAAATAAAGAGTACAGAAACAACACTACTAATTACTGCTAAGCCTTGCGAAGTGTATGAGACATACCATCTCTGTCTTCAAATCCACCCTGATAATGAAGCTGACCTAGAATAGGTGAGGCAAGCAGTGATTGTTAGAGCCAGGGTTGAGTCCATCACCTTTCCTCCCAGGGCTTGTAACATTGCATGACAGCATTTTTCAGTAGGCATTGGCGAGGTTACCAAACTTTCTAAATACATCACATCTTTATAGACTGATGTAGGTGAATTCTCTGCTTTGGAGATGTTGTGGAAAATAAGCCCAAAGCTATACTGATTTGATTCAGAGGAAGATCTAAGAAATTCCACCTATGGACAGAATTTTCAAGAGTCATATGAGAATAAACAGTGACTACAAATCAGCAGTGGAAGTGGAATCTATACTTTTTTGTTATTTGTTTGTTTATTGACATTTTATTGAATTTTTGAGATTTTCATAGAGTATAATTTGAGGATGTTCCCCTTATTGCCTCTCCCCAACTGAATGCAATATCATTCATATATATATATATATATATATATATAGAGAGAGAGAGAGAGAGAGAGAGAGAGAGAGAGAGAGAGAGAGGGAGAGAGTCTAAATTGTGTTCCCAAATGTCTTTCATTGTGGACCCACTCATTAGAGCCTGATTAACCTACCAAGAGTTCCATGCTTGAAAGAGACTCTCTGCCCTTCCAAGCACACAATTTCCTTAGGTGGGGTTGGAACTTCTTACCATCTTCCTCAGGCCTATGGTGGCATTTTGTCTTGGCATGGGACTTGTGCACGCTGTCACCATTGTTTTGAGTTCATATTGGTAACCAGCAAGCTGTCTGGAAAACCCTGTTCCTTGGAGTCATTCCCACCTCTGGTTCTTACAATCATTCCACTCACCTCTTCCACAATGATCCCTGAGCGTTTGGGGGCAGAAGTTGGAAACAGGTGTCCTATTCAGGGATACATGCTCTGCAGCCTCTTTTTTTCTGCACATTGGCCAGTTGTTGTCATTTGTTTGTTTGAGACAGGGACTCCTGGTTTCCCTAGCTGGCCTGGACCTCACTGGACCTCACTAGATAGACCAGGATAACCTTGATCTCTTAGAGTTCACTTGCCTTTCCCTCTGAAGTGCTGGAACTAAAGGTGTGTACTACCATATATAACCTCCTATTCTTTTAGAGTGATGACTACAAAGATAGTAAAATCACACACTATAAATTCTTTATATAGAGAAATATTTAAAAAGAAACTTCAGACTACTATTTGACAAAGTACAGTCTTTCAAAGTTATAAATCAATGTACACAGTACAAAAATATCTTGTCACAGTTTGTTGTACATCATCAATCATATATGCTTATGTAAGAATAAATATAAGAGCTAGCTCATAGTCTCGCTGCTCTGAGCCTCCCGGGCCCGCGGGGCGGCAGGGCCCACAAACAGGCCAGGCGCTCCGGGTGCGTGGGGGGGTGGGGAAGCGGGGGGGGGTATTAATGGGAGAGAGCTGGGGTAGGGAGGAGAGCGGGGGGGGGGGGGAGGGAGGACAGCGGGGGGGTGGGGGGGGGGGGGGGAGGAGAGCGGGGGGGGGGGGGGGTTGGGGGGGATTTTTTGGGGGTGTAGGGGGGTGGGGGGGGGGTGGGGGGCTTTCCGGTTCTGGTTCTTTGTGCAGCTGCAGCTGCAGCTCCAGGAAGATGGTGGCCAGGCGGGTTTCTAGTCTATGGCTCCGAGCGGCGGCGCCGGAGCCTCAGGAGGGGCGGGTGTGGTGGCTGCTCTGGGCCAGGGTGGAACTCCTGGGCCTCTGGTGCGAATGGGCGGGGTGCCAGGTCAAGGGCTGTACTGCTCCCCGATGCCTGGGGCGGCCTATCCAAGACTAGGTATGCTGCCAGGCAGCCAAATGACACCTCAGGGACCTTCCATGGGACCTCCTGGCTATGGGGTGAACCCTTCAGTTCGACCTGGCCTGGCCCAGTCAGGGATGGACCAGTCCCGTGAGAGACCTGCGCCTCAACAGATCCAGCAGGTCCAGCAGCAGGAAGTCCAAAATCGAAACCACAATGCAAAGAAAAAGAAGATGGCTGACAAAATTCTACCTCAAAGGATTCGTGATCTGGTACCAGAATCACAAACCTATATGGATATTTTGGCTTTTGAAAGGAAACTGGACCAGACCATCATGAGGAAACGGCTAGATATCCAGGAGGCCTTGAAACATCCCATCAAGTCAGCCTTGTCCAAATACGATGCCACCAAACAAAAGAGGAAGTTCTCTTCCTTTTTTAAGTCCTTGGTAATCAAATTGGATAAAGACCTCTATGGGCCAGACAACCATCTGGTAGAATGGCACAGGACTGCCACTACCCAGGAGACCGATGGCTTCCAGGTGAAGCGGCCAGGAGATGTCAATGTATGGTGTACTGTCCTACTGATGCTGGATTACCAGCCCCCCCCTCCTCCCCACCCCCGCGCAGTTTAAATTAGACCCTTGCCTGGCTCATCTCTTGGGCATCCATACCCAGACACATCCAGTGATCATCCAAGTGCTGTGGCAGTATATTAAAACACATAAGCTCCAGGATCCCCGTGAGTGAAAGTTCGTCATCTGTGACAAGTACCTCCAGCAGATCTTTGAATCTCAATGAAATTTTCAGAGATCCCCCAACGGCTCCACGCCTTGCTTATGCCACTAGAGCCCCATTATCATTAATCACGACATCAATGTTGACCCAAATGACCAGAAAAAGACAGCTTGTTATGACATTGATGTTGAGGTGGATGATACTTTGAAGACCCATATGAATTCTTTTCTGCTGTCCACTGCCAGCCAGCAGGAGATTGCTACTCTAGACAATAAGATCCATGAGACAATAGAAACTATCAACCAACTGAAGAAGTGGAGGGAGTTCAGGCTGAGCTTTGCACGAGACCCTCAGGGTTTCATCAATGACTGACTTCAGTCCCAGTGCAGGGACCTCAAGACCATGACTGATGTGGTGGGTAACCCAGAGGAGGAACACTGCGTGGAGTTCTACTTCCAGCCTTGGGTGCAGGAGGCCGTGTGCGGATACTTCTCCAAAGTGCAGCAGAGGCGGCAAGAATTAGAGCAAGCCCTGGGAATCTGGAATACATGGGTTTCTCCTACAGCCCCGATTTGGCCGCACCAAACCTTTATTTGGGCCCTGTGCTGCCTGCCTCATAGAACCTGCCTTGGTCCTACTTGAGGCATTCCAGGAGATGCTGTTGGCTCAAGGACACCACCAGAATGAAGAGGGTCTCAAATTTCTGTTTCACAAGGCACCTTTTATCCTCTTCTTAAACCCTAACCTCCTACCCCCAGCTTGTCTTTGACCCACAGAGTTCCCATGTGCCTCTACATCCCTCCCCTACCCCACCCAAGGTCTTCATAGGACCTCTATACTATTAGAGAACTTGTAGTGGTAATCAGTGCTCTGAAAGGACTGGGGCCTCCTGAGGCCAAGTGGTCTTCCTGGAGACCAGCTACACTGATCCTGCCCTTCAGAGACCCAGGAGTTGGGAGCTGTTCCCTCCTCTGAGACTCAGGCCTGGGGGCATTCTATAAGCTAGTTGACATTGGCCCTCTGGTAATCCAACTTCTTCCCTTCCCTCCACAGGTTGGAGCAAACTCTCCCTCACTTGTTGCTCTCTAGCACTAAAGGAGCCCAGTTTCTTGGGTTCCACTGAGCCCCAGGTCAGTCTCTGCCCTCTGGATTGACCTGCTGTTTCAGTGCTTCTCTGACCCCTTTATGGGTCCACATCAGTATTGGGAGTTTGTTCTAGAACTGTTGCTCCCTCCTACACACTCCCATAGCTGCTTGTAGGATTTCCTCACGTCTCCCCTTACCCCATAGCATTTCTGTAGGGGATCTTGCCTTTCCCTGTCAGAGCCCCAGGGATCAAAGCTAGGGTGCTGTCATTGCCAGCAGACTGTTCATTCCTGTTGTTTGTTGAACAAATGAGTTTGTTCATTTGCTTCACTCTGCTCAGAGAAATAGGCCTAAAAATGGGTAAAGCCCTAGGCCATCCCTGTCTTCCTGTCCCATCTGGTCTGCCCAGTTGACACCCACTGGTGACTTCTAGGGCACTGAGGAGTGAAAGCCCCTAGGGTCAGAGAGTAGGTCTGAGATGAGTTTGTGACTCTTCTCCCTCACCAGATTGTGACTCCCCAACCCCTGCCCTCAAAGCTTCAGACCCCTCAGGTAGCAGCAGGACCTTGTGATCCTGGCCTCTTGGAACGGAGATGGTTTTGCATTTTTCCAGGAGAGACTCAGATTCTTCCAGGTTGCATCACCCCAAATTAGCATATCCAGGGCTCCCAGACAACACTGCAGGTTGGGAGACAGCTGGGCACAGAAAGGGATTCCCTTGAACACGTGCTCTGAACCCACAGAACTGACAAAGCCCCTGCTTCTCCACCCCACCTCAGGCTCCTGAGAGCAGTGTCCCTCCCCCATCCCTGCCCGTCTGTACTGGAGACAGCCGTTTTCTCCCTGTCTTCCCCTTGTCATACATCCACCCCTCCCTCAGAAGGTTCTCCCCACAGTGACACTGGATGACCCTGTGCAGCTGAGGCCTGGCCGGCTCCTGGCTGGAAGCATGATGAGGAAGCTTGGCACCTGCAGTGTCCTTGTTGATAACTGAATTATTGTGTTCCCCTGACCCCCATGAACCACATTTTTTTGTACTGTCCCCTTACTGATGTCACCCAGTTTTAACAAAAGAATTTTCTGAAAAAAAATAAATATAAGAATACATTTAAAAAAGTTCATGTTTTTTATAGAGTTGACAAGGGGTCTAGTGCATATATGTGTGTATAGATATGTATATATATATATACATATATATGTAGTTAATATAAATTGTATATGATGCACATATATGTACTAGTGGCTAGTTTCAGTGTATTCTAATTTTGATTTTGGTTGAACATGTGTCTTTGTAAACAGACTCAACAGATGTTTTTATTACATCTAAGACTATATGTACTTAGTGTTGTTATGGTTAAAAGTATCTGTCTCTTGGGGCTGGAGGAATGGCCTAGTGGTTAAGAGCGCTGACCACTCTTGCAGAGGACCCGGGTTCGATCCCCAGCTCCCACATGGTGGCTGAGAACCGTCTGTAACTCCAATTCCAGGAGAACTCCAGTTCTAGGGGAATCTGACACCCTCTTCTGACCTCCGTGGCATTGCACGACACGGGTGCACAGACCTACATGCAGACAGTACATTCGTACACATAAAAGAATTAAAAAAAAAAAAAAGTATCTGTCTCTTGCTCCAAGACTGTGTTGACAGTTTAATCTTTTCTTTCACTGTTGGTCCCTCTAACACTTCATTCATTTATAGGCATCATTCAGGCTTCAACACAGCACATAAATTCACAAATAAAACATGTTCATTCTGGGCTTGGTGGTGCTTGTCTTTAATCCAGCCCTTTGGAGGCCAAGCAAGGCAGGTGGCTCTTGAAGAGATCAAGGCCAGCCTGTTTCATATAGTGACCTTAGATGGGCTGGGAATAGGAACACCCTGTTGAAACCAAACCAAACCAAACCCAACCCAACCAAACCAAACCAAACCAAGCAAAGCAAAGCAAAGCAAAGCAAAGCAAAGCAAAGCAAAGCAAAGCAAAGCAAAACAAAACAACAAAGCAAAATAAAACAAAATAAAAACAAAACCACATTTTCATGGCTGTATTAGTCAGGGTTTTCTAAAGAAACAGAATCAATAGAACAAATATATAGCTATATACAGATTTATTGCTTTGCTCACATGTGGAGTTCAAGGAGGCCAACAATAGCCAGGCTGCCCTAGAGAGGCTGAGAATCCAGGGAATTGCTCAGTCTGCAAGGCTGGATGTCTCAGTAGTCCAAAACTGGTGCTGAAGGCCCGATGGATTCTAGGAGATCTGCTGGTCTCAGTACATGCTGGGATCCAAAGGGTTGATCACAGCAGCAAGACAAACTCACCAGTGAGAGAGAGGCAACCTGCAGGAAAAAGGGACCAGCTCCCTCTGCCATGGCCTTTTATACTGCCTGCTGGCAGAAGGTAACGCCTACATTTAGGGTGGGCCATCTGGCTTGAGGTAGTCCAATCTGAAGATCTTTTTCTCTTATTTGTTCATCCCTAGTCCAGTCAAGTTGACACCCAGGATTAACTATCACAATGGCCACTTTAAATTTGTCTCACCTTGCAATATCCTGCTAACCTGTACCTGGTAGAGTAAAGCTTGTCTGATTTCCATTTTCCCATATCCGGTAAGCTCTCACCAGTGCAACTGATTGCATATGATATATATCTTTTTTTTTTTCCAGCAGGTAACTAGCCATTCTGTTTTGTACTGTCTAACTCTGCCTTGCATTATAGTTTTGATGGAAATGTCAGGGTTTTCTGTACCTAAGATCAAACCATCTGTACGTAGTGACAATTTGACATACTTTTTCTCTAGCTCAGAAGTCTTCTATTTCTTTCCCCAATTGCTCTGGCCAGCTTTTCCAATGCTATATTGAAGAACAATACTGAAAATTGTTATCATCTAGTTCAGAGATAGAGCTTTTTATACTTCAAATTTTGTGTCATTTTAACCCTTAATGTTACTACATGTTGAGGTATATTTCCTCTATAAATAATTTATCTGGCACTTGATCATATAAATGGGTATTAAATTCTTTCAAATTCATATTCATATAATTATATGACTTTTTGCATTAATCCTTAAGATGCTGCTTGTTGTGTTTAAAATTCTGTATGTTGAACTAGAAAACCCCCTTGAATTCCTGGGATGAATTATTACTTGGTCATTGTACAGAATCTCTTTCATGTGATGTTGAACACAGTTTGTTAGAATTAAGTTGAAGATTATGTATTTATGTTTCTGGTGTGATGACCTTCTTTTGGTGTCATACTTTGGTGTAGTGTTGGCCCAGTAGAATGAGGATGGAAAAGTCCTGTATTAGCTCTTTGAATATTCATTAGGATTCATTAGTGAAGTCTTTCGATTCTGGGCTGTCCTATGTTTGGACACTTTTGTTAATAATTTAATTTAGGTACTGTGGGCCTTCATTCAACCGGTTGTTGGTCACCTTTCTACTGAAGGTAAATGCAACAGAGCAAAAACCATCTAGGAGTGCATCAGAGGGTGAAATCAAAACTTTATTTTCTAGTACAGGGTATATAGGAAGCTTCTACCAGCTGTTGCCAGGAAGGGTGCCTAGCAACAGCTGGTAGAAGCTTGAGTTGAAGCAAGGTTGAAATTCAGCAATGTAGCTTACTAATCAGGCCTAGGAGTAGCCTACATGGTACATAGTGTTTTGGAGGGGTTCTAGTTTTTTATTTACTTATGAGTCAATATTGATATCTATGTACAGGAAGTTTTCCATTTCTCCTAGGTTATCAAATCTGTTGGTATATATTCATAAGAATCTCTATTATTTATTTCTGTGGTTTTAATTTTAATGGTTTCTTTGTCTTCTCTGATCACACATATTTTGGTTTTATCTCTCTTTTTATTTGTCTAAATAGGGTTTTTCCAGTATTAAATAGCTTTTACAAAACAAAGTTCTTAATTTCATTGATTTTGTATTTTTAAGTATTATATCATTTATTTCTGTTCTGAGTTTTATTATTTATTTTCTTATAATAATTTTATTATTGTTTGTCCCAGTATCTTTATATAAATCATAGTTTAATTTAGATCTTTGGTCATGAAGATACTAATTTCTTTTTTTTTTTTTTTTTTTGTTTGTCCCAGTATCTTTATATAAATCATAGTTTAATTTAGATCTTTGGTCATGAAGATACTAATTTCTTTTTTTTTTTTTTATTTCTGTATGTGTATGAATGTACTGTCTGCATGCAAGTTTGTGCACCCGTGTCGTGCAATGCCGCGGAGGTCAGAAGAGGGTGTCGGATTCCCCTGGAACTGGAGTTCTCCTGGAATTGGAGTTTCAGATGGTTCCCGGCTTCCATGTGGGTGCTGGGGATCGAACCCAGGTCCTCTGTAAGAGCAGTCGGCTCTCTTAACCACTAGGCCATCTCTCCAGCCAGAAGATACTAATTTCTATCAACTTCCTTTTTATGTCACAAAACAATGAGCCAATGTTTGCTTATAACAAAGAAGTTTTTATTTTATGTCACACAATCCAATTTAACTTAATTTTTGCTGAAAAATATATGGTATGGTATCATAGAGTGCTACTTTACTGTGTCACATAGTTTTTCCTATGTTATTTCTTCATAACATACGATATATTCAAAGAAATATTTTAATTTCCATGTAAATGTCTTCTTGTATCCCTTTTAATTCAAAAGTAAGTTGCCTAATTTTCATGTATTTGAGCAAATATGAATGAGATAGTATGGTTTCATATAAATTAGGTGGGACCAGTTTTGTAGACTATCTTGTAATCTATTCTAGAAAAAATTTCTAGTGCTGTTGAGGAGAATGTGTACTCTGATGCTGTAGGGTAAAATGTCCTCTGGGTGACCTTTTGTCCATGTGCTCTGAGGTATAATTTTGCTTTTTCATACTTTGTTGATTTTCTATCTGTATGATCTGTCTTTTGATGGAACTGGGTGTTAAACTTCCCACATATTACTGTATTAGAGGTCAATTCTTTGCTAGGTCTATACATATTTCATTTAAAAATGTGTGTTTATGTTTATGTATCTATGCATACATGTGCAGGGACCAGAGGAGTACACGGGGTACCCTTCTCTACTGTCTTCTGCCTGTTCTTTGGAATCTCTTCCTTGAGGGTTGTTCCCTGAGGTGAGGTTTGTGTTTCCTCTGTTGGGTTGGAAGGGAGCAAGCCCCAGTGGTTTTCCTTTCTCTATCCCCTTGGAGCCAGGGCTACAGGTGTGCGAATACTGTTATCTGCACTCCAGTCCTTATAATTGTGCATCAAGCTTCTTTAGCCGCTGAGTCAGTTTTCCAGACCTTAGTAAATATTTTGTATATTTGGGTGTTCTGATTTTTTCTACATACTCATAGCATTATTTTTTTCTTATTGAATTCCACTTTGCCATTATATTAAGTCTTTCTCTCTTTGACCTGATATATGTAGAATGTTTCTGTTTACATTCGGATCCTGTGTACATAGGATGTTTTATTCTATTCCTTTACTTTCAGTCTATATGTATCCTTGAAAGCAAGCAAATTACATGAAAACCACACACATTTTGTGGTGTTGCTTTTACCAAGCCAGTGATTCTTTTCATTAGAGAATTTATTTAGCATCTATGATAATTATGATAGCTATCATGACCAAAGTATTACTAACTGTTTTATAACTTGTTTTCTAGTTTTATGTATTCTACTCCTTTGCTGTTAGGTGATTTATTCCATATTTTGTTTTCCTGGCTTATTATTCTTGGTTTACTATTCTTTGCCTTTGTGGTTATAACAGGCTTATAAAATCATCTTTCAATTGTAAGAAGGTATTTGAAGTTACAGAACATAGTATTATAAAGAGAAGGAACAAAAAAGAAGAGAAGGCACACTAATCTAAATTCAGTGAAAAAGGAACATATTTGATTGGACATTTTATAAAGTACCTTTTATGAATGCAATAAATGCAAGGAAGATTTGTTAGTTAGCCCGACAATGCAGATTAAAAACTTATATGATACCATACCATATATCTTACAGCAAAAACTAAGATTATGTGACAAAATAAAAACTCCTTTATCAGAAAACATTAGCTCATTGTTTTGTGATATAAATTCAAGCCATATAAGTGGTGTTGTTAGATATTGGTGGGTGGTAGTGTGAAATGTTACTCCAATTTGGAAAAATATTGGTAGTTCTTAATAAACTCATAAATATTTCAGATCCCAGCATTATTTTCTTTCTTTTTTTTTTTTTAATTAATTTTTATTGATGCTTTGTGCATTTCATACATTTTTTCCAATTCAGTTCAGGCTTATTTCCCTTTCCCTCCCCCCCTCCACCCCATCCCAGATCATGCATTCCGCCATAACTGTCCTGCATCTTTCTCTCAGTTTTTTTTTTCATTTTTAGCTATAAGTGATAATCCATGAGTACAAGCATCCTTCATGCAAAACCTATCTGCAGGCTGTTGTGCCCAAACACCTACAGCCCCACCATCCAGTGGGGGGTGACAGGTTGTTTGTTCAATCAAGTTGATCAAATGAGTGTCCAGACTACATTGCTGTAGTTTCACCATTCACCCCAATCGCAGCCCTTACATTCTACCACGCCCCCTCTTCCGCAGGTTGTTCCCTAGGCTTAGAAAAGGGGCACAGGTGGATGAGAGGTAAAACAGTCCACTCTCTCTGGAGCTGTTGACTTGGACTCTGGTCAATTCTGGCTGTTTCCTTTCATGGGCTGACAGTTTGTCCAGGAATAACCTTTCGATCCTACTAATGAAGAACAAGCAATTAGATATATAGGTATTTAAGCAGCACTAATAGTTATGGTAGGTTACTTTAGCATAGACACATGTTTGGATATGTTAATCCATGAATTACAATTTTCCCCC
>VZQC01005960.1:2666799-2693449 GCA_009823505.1 Rhizomys pruinosus
AAAATTTGGGGGGAAGGAGTTAAAAGATGGTTTATTCTGGAGGCAAATATGAGTGACTATGGCCTGGGAACATAGTTTAGGTCATCTCAAATCCCATATTTCAACACAGAAGCAATTTCATGTAGTTTTTCCAGTAATAGAACAAAGAAAGTCATACAAGTAAACTGATGCAAAATATTAAGAAGGTAGTTACAGGAAAACAGAAATCAGAACTTTAGGTTTCACATGCTATCTGATGACAGATAGCATAATTTTGGTTCTGTTGGGTGAATATATTCCAAAATACTTTCATCTGTTAGTCACAGGATGTTAGGTCAGACACAGAGGCACTCATATAAACTGCCACTTGAACTATCTACTGCAAAGATTTTGTAATCTATTGCTTACTGTGAACAGTAGCTGTGTTGCCCTATTTTTGAATGAATATATATATATATATATATATATATATATCCACTTTCAAGTTCCCAGCCTCTTTTATTATTTATACACTATTATTTTATGAAGCAGTAACTAAGATATTATAATTATCCATATAGTTATCCCAATTTAATAGTTTCTTCTTTCCCTAATTATTTTTATTTAGTATGCAGTTGCTATTATTTTTTTTAATTTTATTTATTTATTTTTTTATGTGTATGAATGTAATGTCTGCATGCAGGTTTGTGCACCCGTGTCGTGCAATGTTGCGGAGGTCAGAAGAGGGTCTCGGATTCCCCTGGAACTGGAGTTCTCCTGGAATTGGAGTTACAGACGGTTCTCAGCCGCCATGTGAGTGCTGGGGATCGAACCAGGGTCCTCTGCAAGAGCAGTCGGCGCTCTTAACCGCTAGGCCATCTCTCCAGCCCGCAGTTGCTATTATTTTATTGACTTATTTTTTAAATATTTTTGCTGAAATCCCACCCAATTCACTTCACAATAGATTTCAATAGCTTGATAAATCCATCATGCCTGAGAAGTAAAACAGCTGGTTCCTTATCCTGGCAGCCTGAAAGGTCTGAAGGAGCTGGAGCCAGCCCACACTCACCTGGTGGACATTGGGGGCCTATAGGCGTCCCCACACATCCCCAAAAGTGTAACTTGAGGTGTAGCATTCCTAAACCTGTCATTCCTGAAGCACACACACTTTAGTCTTAGGAGCCAAATGGTACATCCACAACAAAAGCCTAATCTCAGGAGACAAATAGTATGAAACTTGGCCATTATAAAGCACACTTAGACTTTCTTTTGTCCCACCCCCATTCTTGTTTTTTTATTTTATTTTTTTATTGATGTTTTATGTACTCCATACATCATTTTTCATTTCTGTTCAGGCATATTCCCCTATCCCTTCCTCCCACCCCACCCCAAACCAACCCAGATCATGCACTCTATCATAACTGTCCTGCATCTTTCTCTCAGTCTTTTTTTATGCTTAGGAATTCACATTTTCCTCCGTTAATTTCATGTTATTCTAAAATATGGATACATACTCTCCACCCATATACAGTAATTACAGAGTCTGAAAATAATTGGTGGGTGGATTCTAGAGCCCATTGAGGGATTCACATTATGACATCATAGTTGCTTACAGATAAACCCAAAACATAACCATACTGTCATTCAGCTTGCCTTTCATCTCCACCCCCATTCTTGTTAAGAGCCCACCAAAGCTGCTATATAAGACTCTAAAACTCCTGCAATAAGTGAGTTTTGACCTACTGATGCTGACTCCCAGATCTCTCTTTTGATCTTTTGGGTTCACTCTTTGCTACTGAAGTTTTCTCTACTCCCTCCCTGTTACTGCTGCTGCACTATGACCAAGGCCAAGTGAGGCTTCCACACTATGGGCTGCAAGGCTGGTGACCAGAGAGGGCAAGAACCTCATGGCATGGAGGAAGCCCACACATTCCCAAGTAATTTAAATGCACTGACAAATATGTATTGCATTTCAAACTTATTGGAGGAGGTACCACTTAATGCCCTTCAAACTGGCTGATAATTTTAAAAGGGTAAAAATCATTGTTAGTGAGGATGTAAAGGAATTCATAGATCTTAGCTTTGTTGTTGGAAATGTAAGCAAAATGTTATCATTGCTGTGGAAAATGATATGTGATTCCCTAAACAATTAAATGGGAAATTTGTATAAAACCCAGTAACTCTGACTCTGAATTCAAACCCAGAAGACAGAAGACTGGGGTTCCAAAAGGTATTTGCACAGCCTTGCCCATAGCAGCATTTTCCACAATAATCAAAGGTACAAGCCAATCAATGTTAACCAAAAGATGGGTGAATAAGCAAACTGTGTTATACATAAGGAATACTATTAACCATTAAATAAGGAAATCATGTTGTATGTGACAGTACTGGTGTATCTTGAATCCATTGCCTAAGAGAAAAACGTGGACTGGTATTATTTGGGAGGCTGTAAAAGGAAGCTCTGCTATTGTATGTGATGTTGTGATGTACAGCTATATTTGTGGTACACCAAGAAAGACTAGTGTACATATATATTATTATGCTAAATACCATAATATTCTACCTGTACAAAGTAACTACAATAAGCAATATTCAAGGAAATAAAGGAATTGCTGCCCAAGGGTAGAGGCAGGGAGAAATAGATGTTGCATATTTTGTGGTTCTACAGATTTAGTTTTAGAAGATGGAAAACTTTGGAAATGGGTCTTGGTGGTAGTTACACACCTTTTTGAATGTTTGTTTTGTATTTTTTTCTTTTTGTATTTTTACTAAGATCTCAAGTTTTGTGTCTGTATTACAGTTTCTCTAGTCTTATTGATTATTTCTGGTTGTACTTTCTTTCTGGATGCTTAAGGCCATACAGATAGCCCAGATTAACCAAGGTTTTGTTTTCTTGATGTCAGTGAGGATCTGGTCCTTAGGGGTTTCTTGGGGTCTTTTGGGGGGGAGGAAGGTGGGAGCCCCTGTCTCCTTAGTGGCTCTCCAAGACCTCTGTGAACAGGAAGAATGGTGACCCACCTCTGCAGGACTTTTCAAGAGATGCCCCCATGTATAATCCCCTAAGACTTGGTTGACCTCTGAGGGCAAGGAGCAAAGTTGTCCCCCAGGTCCCTTGGCCAAATTGGTAAGGACTTCAGGTATGGTCGTTAGGCACCCAGAAAGGCTAACTTACACCAGCATGTTACATTGCACCTATATTAACATTGTATCCTTTGGAAAAAAAAAACTGTATGTTATTTCCGTAGCATATTTCTTGATTCATATCTTTCCATTTTAATCCCATATTAGTCTAAAAGATGCACACATACCCTCCATCATATACTAAAAGTCCAAGGTTTGAGAATATGTGTTATGTCAGCTCTAGAACCGATGTAGGGATTCCCAATACAATAACACAGTTGTCTTTAGATAGTTAGGGATATAATATTAACGTTGGTCATTTTGTCTTACATCTAGGTATGTGGTACTAGCATCCACAGATGAGGGATACCATTCGTCATTTGTTTTTCTGGGACTGTGTTACTTAACAGCATAAAATCTTCTAGTTCCATCCATTTACCTGCAAATTTCATGATGTCACCTTTGTTCACCTCTGCAAAGAACTCCATTGTGCAGATGTACCACATTTCCTGTATCCATTCATCAGTTGAGGCGCATCTGGGTGGTTCCAGCTCTTCCCTATTATGAAAAGAGCTGCAATAAACATGGCTGTACTTGTATCTCTGCTGTAGGAAGAGTCTGATGGATATATACCCATAAGTAGTATGGCTGGGATAGGTGGTAGGCTCATTTTGAGTCTTTTAAGGGTTCTCCATACTGCTCTCCATAGTAGTTGTACAAGTTTGCATTCCCACCAGCAGTGGATGAGTGTTCCCCTTTCCCCACACCCTCTCCAGCATTTGGTGTCATTTGTTTTCTTGATCCTAACCAACATTATCAGGGTGAGATGATATCTTAAAGTGGTTTTAATTTGCATTTCCTTAATTATTAGTGATGAACACTTTTTAAGATGTTTTTCAGCCATCTCTATTTCCTCACTTGTGAATTCTCTGCTCAGCTCTTTACTCCATCTTTTGAGTGAGTCATTTGTTTTCTTACTCCTTTGTTTTTTGAGTAGTTTATATATTTTGGAAGTTAATGCTCTGTCAGATGAATCAGCAGTGAAGGCTTCCTTCAACTCTGTGGATTTTTCTCTTCACTTCCCTTAGTGTTTCTTTTGCTGAACAAAAACGTTTTTTAATTTATTTTTATGTGTATGATTGTACTGTCTGCATGTAGGTTTGTGCACCTGTGTCGTGCCAAAAACTTTTGAATTTAATAAAGTCCCACTTGTCAATTGTTGACCTTATTTCCTGTGCAGCTGCTGTCTGATTTAGAAAGTCTCTTCCTACACCAATGTCTTGTAAGTTACTGCCAACTTTTTCATCTAAAACCTTCAGGGTTTTGGGTTTCAAATTGAGGTCTTTGGTCCATTTTGAGTTGATTTTTGTACAAAGTGAGAGGTAGGGGCTTGATTTTATTCTTATACAAGTGGTTATCCAGTTTTGCCAGCACCATTTGCTGAAGATGCTGTCTTTCCTCCATTGAGTCTTTTTGGCCCCCTTGTCAAATATGAGGTGGCTGAAATTGTATGTGCTCAAGTTTGGATCTTCAGTTTTGTTCTATTGGTATGCAGGTCTGTTTTGTGCCAGTACCAGGCTGTTTTTATGACTATAGCCCTGTAGTATAGTTTAATGTCTGGTATAGAAATTTCCTTTGTATTGCTGATTTCACTCAGGGTTGCTTTGGATATTTGGGTTTTTTTGTTGTTCTTGTTCCATATGAATTTAAGAATTTCTTTCCAAGCCTGTGAAGAATGCTCTGGGGATTTTAATTGGAATTGTGTTGAATTGATATATTAATTTGGGTAGAATGGACATTTTTACTATATTAATTTTTCCAATCCATGAGCATGGGAGGTCTTTCCATTTTTTGATGTCTTCTTTAATTTTCTTCTTCGGGAGTTTATAATTTTTGTTGTAGAGATCTTTGGTGTCTTTGGTTAGGTTTATTCTTAGGTATTTTATTGTTTTTGAGGCTATTGTGAGTGGGGAAGTCTCCTTGTATTCCTTCTTCAGTTGCTTGTTGTAAAGAAAGGCTACTGATTTATTTAGGTTAATTTTGTGGCCCTCCACTTTACTGAAACTTTAATCATCTCTAGGAGATTTCTGGTGGAGTTTTTAGCATCCCTTAGGTAAACTATCATATCTTATGCAAAAAGGGATAGTTTGACTTCCTCTTTTCCAATTAGTATTCCTTTAATTGCCTTTTCTTGCCTTATTGCCCTAGTCAGTGTTTCAAGCACTGTACTGAAGAGGAATGGCAACAAGGGGCAGCCTTGCTGGGTTCCTACCTTTATGGGGAATCTTTATAACCTTTCTCCATTTAGGGTGATGCTGGCTGTGGGTTTCTTATACATGGCTTTGATTATATTGAGGGATGATCCTTCCAGTCCAATTCCCTCTAGTACTTTAATCATGGAGGGATGAGTAATTTGTCAAAGGCTTTTTCTGCATCAATTGAGATGATTGTGTGGTTTTTGTCCTTCAGTCCATTTATGTGTTTTATGATATTTACTGATTTTCAGGTGCTGAACCATCCTTGCATCACTGGTATGAATCCAACTTGATTACGGTGGATGATCTTTTTGATGTGGGTCTGTATATGGTTTGCTAGAATTTTGTTGAGGAATTTTGCATGTGGGTTCATTAATGAGATGGGTCTGTTTTTTTTTTTTTAATGTTTTTGATGCCACAGAATTGTCCATGTAAAGCATTTCTCAGAAACTTGTTTTTCATCTTTTGAGAAGTATTTATTTCCTTGCCCCCATTTTTGGGGGTGGTGGTGTTTTCTTTAGACAAAGTCTTTCTATAGCCTGATGATTTGGAGCTTATTTTGTAGACCAAGCTGGCATTGATTTCACAGAGACTCTGCCTCTGCTTCCTGGGTGCTGAGATTAAAGATGTGCATATCTATACCTGGGTGATCTTTGACCCAATCTTTAGTTGTGGTTTCTTTTTTGGTGGGGGGATTTGGTTTTTGAGTTCTTTGTATACAAACCTTCAAGCTGGTAAAGATTTTTTCCATTCTGTTGTTTGCCTCTTTACTTGAATGATGGTGCCCTTCCTTGTACAGAATACTTTTAGTTTCTTTTTAAAAAATATAATACTTTTATTGGCATTTTGTGTATTTCATACATCATTTTCAGTTCAATTTAGACATATTCCCCTTTCCCTTCCCCCTACCCACTCCAGTTCCTGCATTTTGTCTTACATGTCCTGTATCTTTCTCTCAGTCTTTTTAAAATTTTCCTCCGCAAATGTTTATTGTTTTGGACAGAATTTAAATATATCAGTCCATTCTTTGACCCAGTCCTTATGTTGTTGTAGTTCCCTCCCAATAGTATTGTTCCAAAATATGCCTGTATAAACGTCATATATGTACCAGAATTATGTCCTCCAGGAATAAACTGTATGTTAACTCTGATATATGTTTAGGAGTTCACATTTTTCCCTTTAATTTTATATTACTCTAGAATATGAATATATACCTTTCACCCATATACATTAATTACCATGTCTGAAAGTAAGTGGTAAGTTAATTCTAGGGCTCATTAAGAGGTTCAAATTATAACATCACAGTTGCTTTCAGATAGAAAGAAATATAATAATAACGTTGCTCAGCTTGCCTTTCAATAGGGGGATTTGGTACTAGTATCCACAAATGAGGGAAATCATTCACCATTTGGATTTTGGGGACTGTGTTACTTCACTTACCATAATGACTTCTAGTTCCATCCATTTACTTGCAAAGTTCATGATGTCATCTTTCTTTACTGCTGCATAGAACTCCATTGTGTAAATACACCACATTTTCTTTATCCACTTTCTGTTGAGGGGCACTTGAGTTGCTTCCAGCTCTTGGATATTGTGAAGAGAGATGCAATAAACATAGATGTGCATGTATCTTTGCATTAGGATGAGTCTTGTGTGTATATACCCAGGAGTGGTATGGCTGAGTCAGGTGGTAGGCTCATTTTGAGTCTTTTAAGGGTTTTCCACACTGCTTTCAACAGTGGTTGTATGAGTTTACATTTCCACCAAGGTAGATGAGTGTTCCCCTTTCCCCACAATCTCTCTAGCATTTGGTGCCTGTTTTCTTGATCTTAGCCAGTTCAAGTGAGATGATAGAGTGGTTTTAATTTGCATTTCCTTAATTATCAATGATGTTGAACACTTTTTAAGATGTTTCTCAGCCATCTTTATTTCCTCATTGGTGAAGTCTCTGTTCAGCTCTTTACTCCATCTTTTGAGTGAGTCATTTGTTTTCTTCTTTGTTTCTTGAGTACTTTATATACTCTAGATGTTAATGCTGTGTCAGATGTATCAATGGTGAAGGTTTCCTCCCACTCTGTGGGATTTTTCTTCACTTCCTTGATTGTTTCTTTCCCTGTACAGAAGCTTTTGAGTTTGATGAGGTCTCACTTGTCAGCTGTTGACCTTATTTTCTGTGTGGTTGCTGTTTGATTTAGAAAGTCTCTCCCGGGCTGGAGAGATGGCCTAGTGGTTAAGAGGGCCGACCCCTCTTACAGAGGACCCGGGTTCGATCCCCAGCCCTCACACGGCAGCCGAGAACCGTCTGAAACTCCAATTCCAAGAGAACTACAGTTCCAGGGGAATCCGACACCCTCTTCTGACCTCCGAAGCATTGCATGACACAGGTGCACAAACTTGCATGCAGATGGTACATTCATACACATACAGAAATAATAATAATAATAATAATAATAATAATAATAATAAAGTAAGTCTCTCCCTACTCCTATGTCTTGTAGATTGCTACCAACTTTTTCTTCTAACACTTTCAGAGATTGAGGTTTCATGTTGAGATATTTGATCCATTTGGAGTTGATTTTTTACAGGGTGAGAGATAGGGGTTTAATTTTATTCTTCTACACATGGTGATACAATTTTGCTAGCACCATTTGTTGAAGATGCTATCTTTCCTCCAATGAGCTTTTTTGGTCCCTTTATTGAACGTGGGTTGACTGAAATTGTATGAGTGTAAGTTTGGATCTTCAATTTTGTTCCATAGGTCAATGGGTCTATTTTTGTGTCAGTACCAGACTGTCTTTATGACTATAGCCCTGTAATATAGCTTGAAGTCTGGCAAGGTGATTCTCGTGTATTGCATTTTTCACTCAGGGTTGCTTTAGCTATTCAGGGTCTTTTGTTTTTTACACATGAATTTAAAGATTTTTTCCCAAGTCTGTGAAGAAACTCATGGGGATTTTAATTGGGATTACATTAAATCTGTACATTAATTTGCATAGGATGGACATTTTTACTATATTAATTTTTCCAATCCATGAGCATGGGAGGTTTTCCCATCTTTTGATGTCTTCTTCAATCTCCTTCTTCAGTAGTTTAAAATTTTTGTTGTAGATATCTTTAGTGTCTTTGGTTAGGTTTGTGCCCAGGTATTTTTTGAGGCCATTGTGAGTTGGAGGGTCTCTTTATATTACTTCTCCAGTTGCTTGTTGTTGGTGGAAAGAAAGGCTACTGATTTTTGGAGGTTAATTTTGTATTCTGTCACTTTACTGTTTCCAGGAATTTTCTGGTGGAGTTTTTAGCATGCCTTAGGTAAACTATCATATCACCTGCAAACAGGGAGAGTTTGACTTCCTCTTTTCCAATTAATATTCCTTTAATTTCTATTTCTTCCCTTATTGCTTTAGTAAGCATTTCAAGCACTATATTGAAGAGGAGTGGCAGTAGGGGAAGCCTTGCTGGGTTCCCACATTTAAGGGGGATTCTTCTAATTTTTCTCCATTTAAGATAATGTTGGCTGTGGGTTTGTTGTATATTGCTTTGATTATATTTAGGAGTATTCACTTTAGTCCAATTCCCTCTAGAACTTTAAACATGAAGGGATGCTGGGTCTTATCAAAGGCTTTTTCTGCATTAATTGAGATGATTGTGTGATTTTGTCTTTCAGTCCATTTATATGTTTTATGATATTTATTGATTTACATATGTTGAACCAACCTTGCATCCCTGGTATGAATCCAACTTGATCATGATGGATGACATTTTGATGTGATTTGCAAGTATTTTGATGAGAATTTTTACACCTGTGTTCGTTAATGAGATGGGCTTGGACTTTTTTTTGGTTGTGTGCTTGCCTGGTTTTGGTATTAGAATGATGCTGGCTTCATAGAAGGAGTTTGGGAGATTTCCCTCTGTTTGTATCTTTCTGAATAGTTTGAGTAGTAATGATTGTAAGACCTCTTTAAATATTTTTTAAAACACCCCTTTAAATATTTTATAGAATTGTGCTGTGAGAAGCAAAACAGTCCACGCTCTCTGGAGCTGTTGTCTTGGACTCTGGTCAATTCTGGCTGTTTCCTTTGATGGGCTGACAGTTTGTCCAGGAATAACCTTTTGATCCTACTAATGAAGCACAAGCAATTAGATATAGAAGAATTTAAACAGCACTAATAGTTATGGTCGGTTACTTTTGTATAGACACATATGTTTGGATGATATGTTAATCCATGAATTACATGGGGATTTGGGCACAACAGCCTGCAAATTGGTTTCATATGAAGGATGCTTGTACTTATGGATCATCACTTATAGCTAAAAAATGAAAAAAAAACTGAGAGAAAGATGAAGGACCTTTATGTCAAAATGCATGATCTGGGATGGGGTGGGGGTAGGGGGGAAGGGGAAAGGGAAATATGCCTGAACTGAATTGGAAAATGATGTATGAAATGCACAAAGCATCAATAAAAAAAAGAATTGTGCTGTGAAACCCTCAGGGCCTGGGTTTTTTTTGTAATTACATCTTCAATTTCCTCAAATGTTATGGGTCAGTTTAAACTTTCAATCTCTTCTTTATTAAGGTTTGGTAGTTCCCAGGATTTCAAATATCCCCCCATTTCTCTTAGGTTTTCAAACTTAATAGAGTATAGGTTTTTGAAGTATTTTCATATGATTGTCTGGGTCTTTTCTTTATCTATGTTTCCCTTTCCATCATGAATATTATTTATTTGGATTTGCTCTTTCTTTCTTTTGGTTAACTGGGCTAGAGAGAGGTCTGTCTATGTTGTTTATATTTTCAAAGAACCAGCTTTTGGATTCATGTATTTATTTATTTATTTATTTATTTTCGTATTATTTTCTTTGTTTTTCTTTCATTGATTTCTGCTCTGATTTTTGTTATTTTTTCCAGTCTGTTGGGTTTAGGGTCCATTTGTTGTCATCTGTCAAGTGATTTTAGCTGTAGTGTTAGATCATTTATTTGTACCCTTTCTGTTTTTTTTTTTTTTTTCAATGTGGGCACTTAGGGCTATAAAGTTCCCTCTTAGGACTGCTTTTAGAGTATCCCACAGGTTTTGATGTGTTGTATTGTCCTTTACATTTAGTTCCATGAATACTTTTATTTCATTCTTTATTTCTTCCCTGACCAATTCATTGTTCAAGAGTGTGTTGTTTAGACTCCACATGTTCATGTAGATAGTTGGGCTTGTTCTGGTGTTAATATTGAGCTTTATTGTACTGTGGTCTGATAGAATGCATAAAATAATTTCAATCTTTTTATATTTGTTGAAATTTCTTTTGTGTCCCAGTATGGGGTCTTTTGGGAGTACATTCCATGGGGTGATGATTAGAAAGTATATTCTCTGGTGTTTGGGTGGAATATTCTGTAGATGTCTGTGAGGTCCATTCGTTGTATTGTTTTGTTCAGTTCCTATATCTCTCTGTTTACTTTGTCCAGTTGATCTATCCAAGGGGCTGAATGTGGTATTGAAGTCCCCCACTCTTAGTGTGCTGGGATTAATATGTATCTTGAAGACCTGCAGAATTGTGTTTATATAGTTTGGTGCACCTGAGTTTCGTGCATAAACATTTAGGATCATGAAGTCTTCCTGGTTAATTGTCCCTTTGATAAGGATGTAATGACCATCTTTGTCACTTCTAATTGACTTTACTCTGAGGTCTATTTTGTCTGATATTAGAATAGCAACTCCTGCTTGCTTTTTGGTACCATTTGCTTGGAATATAATTTTTTCTATCCTTTCACCTTGAGTTGGTGTCTGTCCTTGAGGATGAGATGGGTTTCTTGTAGACAACATATTGATGGATTCTGTTTCTTAATCCATTCTCCCAGTCTATGTGTTTGATTGGGGAGTTTAGACCATTAATATTAGGGTTATTATTGAGAGATGTGTATTGCTTCCTTTCAATTTATTCTTTGTTTTCATTCTTGGTTTAGGTTTGTATTTACACAATTATGCTTTTATTAGTTTCTCTCTTTAGTTGCTTGGGGATAGTTGCTCCTTTCCTCTGTTCTTTGGATTGCTTCGAGTATTTTCTGAAGTGTTGGATTTTTGACATGTATTCTTTTTATAATTTATTTATTAAACTTTTTCCATAAATCATACATCCTTTTTCAATGGAATTTAGAGTTACTTCCCTTTCCATAACTCCCACCCCACCTGATTCACTGCACTCTGACATATATGTCTTGCATCTTTTTCTGAGTCTTTCCAGGGCTTTTTCCCAGTTCTTTTGTTATTGTTGTTCTCTCTAACTTGTATTGCTTCAATATAAACATATATATACACATGTATATTATATATACATAGTTTTATATATATATATATATAAATATATATATATATATATACATACATAAACATATCACCTGAATTGGAGGATTTTTTTTTTCTAAAAGATGTCATGTTTTCCTTAAGGAAGTGGTTGAAGGTTCCTCATTGGCAAGCCCAAACAACCATCCATTCTGCCTTTGTGCTCCACACTGGGGTCTTTCCCTCCCTTGGTCCCTCCAGTAAGCATGTGTCCTGTCTTGATCCCCCTGTACTGACCTCCATGATACATCCCAGGTAGTCCAACAATCACAGTCTATACTCTGACGACACTGAAATCCCCTTAGCTGCTTAGTCCACAAGCTGGGTATCTTGGTAGTCCCCATCTGGCATTGAAGGTTTGGAAGATTCTTGAAAAGACATGAGTCTTCATTCCTTTTTGGAAGGTTAAAAAAGCTGTTTCATGTGTTGAAGTGTGGCAAAAGCAGTTGCAGCCACAGAGTATATGCACTTGCCAGTAAGAATTGAAGACAGGCCAAACAACAGTGTTCTTTCTTTTTTCTTTTTGTCTTTTTACTAAGATCTCAAGTTTTATATCTGAAGTAAAATTTCTCTACTCATACCGATTATTTATTTCTGGTTTTATTTTCCTTCTGGATGCTTAAGGCCATACGGTTATCCCAGATTAACCAAGGTTTTTATTTTCTTGATGTCAGTTGAGGATCTGATCCTCAGGGGTCTCTCAGAGTGTTTTTTTGGGGGGAGAGGGTGGGAGCCCATTGCTCCTTTCAGCTTTTCATTTACCAGTTCTATCCACTCGAGGACAAAATCAGGCCTTGCTAGATCAGGCTTCCTTTTCTGAAGCATGAGCAGACTTTCCTTTTTATAGACTGGAAAGTGGCTGAAGTCCCAATAGTAGATCTCCAATACCTCCCTGAACAGGAAGAGTGGTGACCCACATTTGCAGGACATTGCAAGAGATGACCCCATGCACAGTCCCCTATGACTTGGTTGACTTCAGAGGGTAAGGAACGGAGTTATCCCTTAGGTCTCTCAGCCAAACTGGTATGGGTGTTAAGTATGGTCGTTGAGCATCCAGAAAGGCTGTTACACCAGCCTGATATATTGAACCTATATTAAAATTGTGTCTTTTGAAAACAAACTGAATATTACTTCCATATCATATTTCTTGATTCGCATTTTCCATTTTAATTTTATATTACTCTAAAAGATGCACATATATCCTCCATCACATACCAAAAATTCAAGGTCTGAAAATAAATGGTTGGTTAATTCTAGAACCTGTCTAGTGACTTACAATATAAGAGCACAGTTGTTGTCAGATCATGAGGATTATAACATTAATGTTGCTCAGTTTGCCTTACAACTAGGTACTTGATATTAGCATCCACAGATGAGGGATACCATTCATCATTTGTTTTTTCTGAGACCGTGTTACTTCACTTAGAATAAAATCTTCTAGTTCCATCTATTTACCAGCAAATTTTATGATGTCATCTTTGTTAAGAACTCCATTGTGTAGATGTACCACATTTTCTCTGTCCACTTGTCAGTTGAGGGGCACTTGGGTTGGTTCCAGCTCTTCACTATCGCGAAGAGAGCTGCAGTAAACATGGCTGTGCATGTATCTCTTCAGTAGGAAGAGTGTGATGGATATATACCCAGTAGTGGAATGGGTGGGTCAGGTGGTAGGCTCATTTTGAGTCTTTGAAGGGTCCTCCTCACTGCTTTCCATAGTGGTTGTACAAATTTGCATTCGCAGCAGCAGTGGATGAGTGTTCCCCTTTTCCCACACCCCCTCCAGCATTTGGTATCATTTGTTTTCTTCATCCTAGCCAGCCTTATCGGGGTGAGGTGATATCTTAAAGTGGTTTTAATTTGCATTTCCTTCATTATTAGTGACATTTTAACATGTTTCTCAGACATTTCTATTTCTTCACTTATGAATTCTCTGTCCAGGTCTTTACTCCATCTTTTGAGTGAGTCATTTGCTTTCTTACTTCTTTGTTTTTTGATTAGTTTATATATTCTGGAAGTTAATGCTCTGTCAGAAAAATCAGCAGTGAAGGTTTCCTCCCACTCTGTGGGTTTTCTCTTCACTTCCTTGATTGTTTCTTTTGCTGTTCAGAAACTTTTGAGCTTAATAAGGTCCCACTTTTCATTGACCTTATTTCCTGTGCAGCTGCTGTCTGATTTAGAAAGTCTTCCTACGCCTATGTCTTATAAGTTGCTGCCAAATTTTTCTTCTATCACCTTTAGAGTTTTGGGTTTCACATTGAGGTCTTTGATCCATTTGGAGTTGATTTTTGTACAAAGTGGGAGGTAGGGGTTTAATTTTATTCTTCTACAAGTGGTGATCCAGTTTTGCCAGCACCATTTGCTGAAGACGCTGTCTTTCCTCCATTGAGTCTTTTTGGCCCCCTTGTCAAATATGAGGTGGCTGAAATTGTATGTGTTCAAGTTTGGATCTTTGGTTTTGTTCCATTGGTCTACAGTTCTGTTTTGTGCCAGAACCAGACTGTTTTTATGACTATAGCCCTGGAGTACAGTTTGAAATCTGTTATAGAAATCCCACATGAATTGCTCTTTTCTTTTTTTTTCTTTTATAGTCGCAAATCTCTTTTTAACACTGAGTGTCCTACATGTTGAAATCAAATACCTGATGGAACTGGGATTTTATGAATACAGCCAGGACAACAGTGGAAAGAGTCATGAACAAAAACATCACAGTCTACACAGAAACCATTTTGGCACACTGTGCAAACATAGACATGTTGGTCTTTCAATTCCACCTAACATCCATAACAAAATCTTTCTCCTTTATATTCTTCTAGAGGGATTTCTTGAAAAGCATCCAAAGGAAATAAATGATGGTAAGACCATGCCAAATGAGGTGCAGACACCAAAGTAAGACCACATATTTTACATTCAACAGGAAGTTCACAGTACTTTGCCTGAAACTGTGAGCAAACATAGCCTCCTAATGTAAGCCCTGCTCAGTGCTATTATCCAAATGCGCCATGCTGAAGGAAGGTTTGGCATCCCGATCAGACAAAGAAGCAATGGTATGCTGAGGAAATTCCATATGAATGAGTGAACATTCAGAGCTTGAACTGACAGGAGGAGGGCTAACATGATGTGTTAACAATTCTTTGAAATGGGTTTCATCTAAAATTACATGGTATGTGCCACCAGTTTCACGAGCAAGTACAGTACAAGCCTGAACCTCAGCAGACAATTCAATAACAGATACTTGAATTTTAGCTGCCTTCAGGGTCTTGATTAGCTCATAAATATTGGATGGCTCGCAAGTTGTAAGGCTGCTAAATATGATTAGGACTTCTCTACTTGTATGTCCAGGCATGTACTTCAGGGTCTGCATAGCCATGCTTAAGGAGTTATAGACAGAAGGTTCTCCATGGCAGGTCATAGCCACAGCTTTCTTCAAAGATATTGAATGTTTCCTTGGGTTTCCTGAGAGTTCAGTGAGTTTTTCAGCTCTTTTACTCTTAGTTACAATTATTCCAATCTGACTGATAGGATTTCGATCAAAATATTCTTCTATGAAGTATTCCAACAACTTTAAAGTACATGTCAATCTATTGGGCTTCAAGTCTTGTTCTTCCATTGTTCTTGACCCATCTACTACCACATAAAGGTGGCGCATCATTCCAAGTTGAACTTGTCCATGGTGCTCAAATACTCTTTTTCTCTTTGCGTTGAAGAGAATATCTTATATGGTAGCTTTAAGTGAGCCAGTTTCATCTTCTTTAAGAATTTCCCATGTTCTCTTGTAGCCTCCTTACCATATCTTGGTTCTTTCAGGTTCTTCATCCATTTTTGTAAATGTAGTATAAAATTCAATAATCTATAATCCTAAAACTAGGGTTGAGGCAGGAGGATCCAAAGCTCAAGATCAGCCAAGATGACATTGTTTCAGAAGGAGGAAGAGAGGGAGGAAGGAAAAGAGGGAAAGAGGGAGGGAGGGAGAGAGGAAGGGAGGAAGATAGTAAGGGAGAGAGGGAGGGAATCTGTTCTTTGCCAATGGGTGGCTAGACATAGAGTTAAAAATTTGTGAGGGGCTCAGCTAGTGGGCTCTGAAATATAAAAACTGTATAACATGGGAACTGAAGAGATGGCTCTGCAGTTAAGAACACTTGTTGCTCCAGCTCCAGGGTATCAGATATCCTCATGAATTGCTCTTTTCATTCAGGGTTGCATTGCCTATTCAGAGTCTTTTGTTGTTCCGTATGAATTTAAGAATTTTTTTCCAAGCATGTCAAGAATGTCCTGGGGATTTTAATTGGAATTACATTGAATTGGTATATTAATTTGGGTAGAATGGACATTTTTATTATATTAATTTTTCTAATCCATGAGTGTGGGAGGTCTTTCCATATTCTGATGTCTTCTTCAATTTCCTTCTTTGGGAGTTTATAATTTTTGTTGTAGAGGTCTTTGGTGTCTTTAGTTAGGTTTATTGTTTTTGAGGCTATCGTGAGCGGGAAGGTCTCCTTGTATTCCTTCTTCAGTTGCTTGTTGTTGGTGTAAAGAAAGGCTACTGATTTTTCTAGGTTAATTTTGTGGCCCACCACTTTACTGAAACTTTTAATCATTTCTAGGAGATTTCTGGTGGAGTTTTTAGCATCCCTTAGGTAAACTATCATATCTTATGCAAAAAGGGATATTTTGACTTCCTCTTTTACAATTAGTATTCCTTTAATTGCCTTTTCTTGCCTTATTGCCCTAGCTAGTGTTTCAAGCACTATATTGAAGAGGAGTGGCAATAAGGGGCAGCCTTGCTGGGTTCCTACCCTTATGGGGAATTCTTCTAACCTTTCTCCATTTAGGATGATGCTGGCTGTGGGTTTCTTGTATATGGCTTTGATTATATTGAGGGATGATCCTTCCAGTCCAATTCCCTCTAGTACTTTAATCATGAAGGGATACTGTATTTTGTCGAAGGTTTTTTCTGCATCAATTGAGATGATTGTGTGTTTTTTGTCTTTCAGTCCATTTGTGTGCTTTATGATATGTACTGATTTTCATGTGTTGAACCATCCTTGCATCTGTGGTATGAATCCAACTTGATCATGTTGGATGATCTTTTTGATGTGGGTCTGTATGTGGTTTGCTAGTATTTTGTTGAGGAATTTTGCATCTGAGTTCATTAATGAGATGGGTCTTTTTTTTAATGTTTTTGATGCCACAGAATTGCCCATGTAAAGCATTTCTCAGAAATTCTGCATGTGAGTTCATGAATGAGATGGGTCTGTAGTTCTCTTTTTTGGTTGCATCCTCACCTGGTTATGGTATTACAGTGAATGAATTTGAGAGATTTAGATTGAATTTGAGAAAGAGAATGAATTTGGGGGATTTCCCTCTGCTCGTATCCTTCTGAACAGTTTGAGTAACAATGGTTTTATGTCCTCATTAAATGTTTTATAGAATTCTGCTGTGAAACCATCTGGGCCTGGGCTTTTTTTAGTTTGGAGGTCTTTTATTACATTTTCAATTTCTTCATATATTATGGGTCTGTTTAAGCTGTCAATCTCTTTGTGGTTGAGCTTTGGCAATTCCCCAGATTGCAGAAAACCATTTCTCTTTGGTTTTCAAATTTAGTAGAGTATAGGTTTTTGAAGTATTCCCATATGATTGTCTGGATCTTTTATTTAAATTTTATTTATTTATTTATTATTATTTTGTATGTGTATGAATGTACTGTCTGCATGTAGGTTTGTGCACCCATGTCTTGCAATGCTGCGGAGGTCAAAAGAGGGTCTTGGATTCCCCTGGAACTGGAGTTCTCCTGGAATTGGAGTTACAGACTGTTCTTAGCCATGTGGGTACTGGGGACCAAATCTGGGTCCTCTGCAAGAGGAGTTGGTACTCTCAACCGCTAGGCCATCTCTCCAGCCACTGTCTGGATCTTTTGATTGTCTGTTGTGATATTTCCCCTTTTATCATGAATTCTATTTATTCGGAGTTGCTCTTTCTTTCTTTTGGTTAACGGGGCTAGAGGTCTGACATTCTTGTTTATTCTCTCAAAGAACCAACTTTTGGATTCATCGATTTTTTGGTATTGTTTTCCTTTGTTTCTATTTCATTGATTTCTGCTCTGATTTTTGTTATTTCTTCTTGTCTGTTAACTCTAGGGTTCATTTGTTGTCTTTCAAGTATTTTTATTTGCAGTTTTAGCTCGTTTATTTGTGCTCTTTCTATTTTTTTTAGGCACCCAGGGCTATAAACTTCTCTCTTAGGACTGCTTTTAAAGTGTCCCTTAGGTTTTGTGGTGTTGTACTGTCATTGTCCTTTAGTTCCAGGAATGCTTTTATTTCTTTCTTTATTTCCTCCTTGACAATTCATTATTCAGGAGTGTGTTGTTTAGTCTCCATATGTTCCTGTAGGTAGCAGGGATTATCCTGGTGTTGGTATTGAGCTTTATTCCACTCTGATCTGATAGAATGCATGAAATTATTTCATTTTTTTTGTATTTGTTTAGGGTTTTTCTGTGTCCAAGTATGTGGTCAATTTTGGAGGATTTTCCATGGGGTTCTGAGTAGAAAGCATATTCTCTAGTGCTTGGGTCGAATATTCAGAAGATATCTGTGAGGTCCATTTGCTGTATTGTATTGTTCAGTTCAGATGTCTCTTTGTTTAATCTTTGTCCAGTTGATTGTTCAAATGACTCAGTGGAGTATTGAAGTCTCCTACTATGAGTGTTCTGGGGTTAATCTGTGCCTTGAGGTCCTGTAGAGTTGTACTTATAAAGATCAGTGCACTGGAGTTTGAAGCATGTACATTCATTATTGTGAAGTCTTCATGGTTAATTTTCCCTTTGATAAGGATGTAATGGCCTCTTTGTCTATTCTAATTGCTTCTACTTTAAGTTGGTGCCTATCATTGAGGGTGAGATGGGTTTATTGTAGACAGCATATCAATGGATTCTGTTTCCTAATCCATTCCTTCCACCATCCTATGCCTTTTGATTGGGGAGTTTAGTCCATTAATATTTAAGGTTATAATTGAGAGATGCGTGTTGCTTCCTTTCATCTTATTATTCATTTGCATTTTTGGTCTAGGTTTCTACTTTTGCAGTTCTGCTTTTATTAATTTCTCTTTCAAGGTGTCAGGGGGTATTTGCTCCTCTCCTCTGTCCTTAAAATTGCTTCAAGTATTCTCTGACGTGTTGGTTTTCAGGACATGTATTCTTTCATCTTGTTTATGTCATGGAAGATGTTTCTCTTTCCTTCAACTAGAATCAACATTTTTACTGGTTATAGTAACCTGGGTTGGCATTTATAGTCATTTCACATTGGGAGTGCTTTGGTCCACATTCTTCTTGCTTTCATAGATTTCACTGAGAAGTCAGCTGTAATTCTGATAGGTTTCACCTCATATGTAACTTGTTTTTCTCTTGTGGCTTTCAGAATTTTGTCTTTGTTTTGGGCATCTAGAGTTTTAACTATGATATAGCAAGGAGAGTTTCTTTTCTGGTCTAGTCTATTTGGTGTTCTATGTGGTTCTTGTATTTGTATGGGTTTGTCTATTTTTTTGGGGAAATTTTCATCTCTTATTCTGTTGACCATCTGATCAATACCATTCTCTTGGTATTCTTCTCCTTCCTCTATCCCTATGATGTGTAAGTGTCATCTTTTCATAGTGTCCTACATTTCTTGGTTGTTCCACTCTTGTGCATTTTTAAAATTTTCAGTCTTTTCTTGAGCTATTTAGTTGTTCTGTGTTATCTTCTACATCTGATATTCTTTTTTCTGTTTCTTCCATTCTACTTCTGAGTCCTTTCCCCATTTTCTTCCTTTTGATTGGATAAGTGTTCGATTTCCTTTCTCATTTCATCCTGTGTTTTCCATAGTATTTCCACTTCCTTTTGGAGCTCCTCAATATTTTCTTGTATCTCCTTGTTTTGCACATTGGTTTCCTTTTTCATTTCAGCATGGGATCTTTTTCAGTGTTTCTACTTCCTACTGGAGTTTGTCATTTTCTCCCTCTAGCTCTTTCTGGAATCTGTCATTTTCTCCTTTTAGTTCTTTCTGAAGTTTGCCATTGTCTCCCTCTAGGTCCTTTCTGAGTTTTTCATTCTCTCACCTTAGTTCTATGACTTCCTTGAATATATCTGTGACTGTTATTCTATGATCTGTGTCCTGGGCTACATCTAGGGAGATCACATTAAAGTCCTCCACAGGCTCTGTAGAATTTGGTGTGGAGTTATTCTGTGCTCTTCCCATATTGTTCTTTTGTTTTCTCTCAGCATGTGGTTTGTCTTTTGTGTGTATTCTAATGCAAATCTCTAATGCCTTTTCACAGTGTTGAAGGATTGCTTTCCTTGATGCCTTCAGGTGCCTTCACTGTATTCTCCTTATTTGTGGAGTGTTGGCTTGTCTATGTTTCAGGCTTTCAATTTTTGTTATATAGTGGAAAGTATAGTTCACTCTTCCCTTTATGTTCCACAAGAACTGGGTGGGTATCAACCCAGATGTCACCTGAACACTGTCTTCCCTCTGCTGCCAGCAGTTCCTCTAGGTAGGTTGTAGGGCTTACTGGAAACTCCCTCTGACAGGAGAGGGCAGCGGGTGAATTGCTTGCTTGTGCCAGTACCCTGTGCCCCAGCTGCTCTGGCAGGCACCAGCACCCTCTATGCTAGGGATTCGAACTTCAGCTCCTAAGATCCTCCTGTCTGATATGCTGGCCCGTACCCTGCACCCCAGCTACTCTGGTGGGTGCCAGAAGCCTCTACACTAGGGATTCGAACCTCAGCTCCCAAGATCCTCCTGTCCAACATGCTCACCTGCACCCTGCACCTCAGCTGCTCTGGCAGGTGCCAGCCGAATCTATGCTAGGGATTTGAGCCTAGGTTTGTCACACTCACAAGGAAACCAACAAGGGGACAAAGATTAATAAGAAATTTATTTAATTTTCTAGTGCACCAGAACCCAATTAAGAAAACAGACACATCAAGGGAGCCAATTGTTGATGTGTCAGGACACAACCCATTCCATGCAGGGATGAGTGAGACTATGATTGTCTGTTACAGAGAGCTTTTAAAGACAAAACCCACAAAGTAGAGGAATGTGGTGACATCATGCAAACACAATTGAGAGGCTATAGAAACACAATGCAAGCAGTGATGACCTTTAAGCTGATTGGTTGTGCTTAGCAGCGTGAAGCCCCTTGGAGAGTAATGGACTCTTTAGGGGGTGAGAAGCACTCCTACAGGGCTGGGGAAGTTCATTCTGACCTCAGGTAGCTGTGAGAACTAGAAACTCAGGGTTGGACTGTATTCTTGTGGTTAAGGTAGTCATGGGAACCAGGCTTGCTTCAACTATAGAGTTGTTCCTGCATGGTTAACCCTTTGCTTTTGATTAGCTCTTTCTGACCTGGTCCTAACATTGCTCCCTTTGAGTTAGGATCATGAGTCAAATCATGGACTCACCAGTGGTAATGGGTCCAAGGAGTATTAGCTGGACTGCAGAGATTAACTGAGGCATGGCATCTGTGGGCAACTGGTGGGACAGTCAACTAACAAGATGGTTACTAAGGTACATTCCTGTATAGGCTCTGGGCAGGACCCCAGGTAAGAGGAAGAATTCCTAAGATTGACACCCTCTAGAGGAAATTGGAATTGGAATTCTGGGAAATTCCTTGGAATTCTGGGAAACTCAGACCTAACATTCCAGCCTTTTGATTATAAGGGAATGAGACACTGTTCTCTCTTCTGTATCTGCTTCAGAGCTGAGAAGGGATGAAGTCTTGAGGGTAACAGGTATCAGGCTGGAGGGTTAGAATCTGGTCTCCCATCTTGGCTGTTCTAGTTGCCAGGTATTTTGGTCCAGATCAATAGCGGCCAGTAGTTAGTGTACAGTTTTTCTGTAACTGAGAAGACAAGCTGGTTAATTCTGGTTTTTTTTCGATTGTAACCTTAAATATTTTTTTCTGTTTTTTTAAATATTTTAATTTATTTTTATTTTTTTAACAAATCTAGACCCGTGTTCATGCCCATTCCCCCACCCCACAAGAGTTCATGCATTCTGCCAAACATGCTTTTCATCTCTTTCTCAGTCTTTCTCAATATTCTCCATGAGGAAGTTGACTGTTTTGAGCAGAAGTTCACTGTTTCAGTCAGTTCTTTGATGCAGTCCTTTCTGTTGTTGTTGTTGTTGTTGTTGTTGTTTCCAATATGCATCACTCCCAACTGCTTGGGCAAAAGCTCAAGGGGCTGTGCACAAGAAATACTTACAACTAGGTAATTGGCACTAGCATCCACAGATGAGGGATACCATTCGTCGTTTGTTTTTCTGGGACTGTGTTACTTCACTCAGCATGATGTCCTCTAGCTCCAGCCATTTTCCTGCAAAGCTCGTGATGTCGTCTTTCTTTACTGCTGCATAGAACTCCATTGTGTAGATGTACCACATTTTCTCTATCCACTCGTCAGTTGAGGGGCATTTAGGTTGGTTCCAGCTCCTTGCTATTGTGAAGAGAGCTGCAATAAACATGGCCGTGCATGTATCTCTGTGGTGGCGTAAGTCTTGAGGGTACATGCCCAGGAGTGGTATGGCTGGGTCGGGTGGCAAGTTCATTCCAAGTCTTCCAAGGGTTCTCCACACTGCTTTCCATAGTGGCTGTACGAGTTTACATTCCCACCAGCAGTGGATGAGTGTTCCCCTTTCCCCACAACCTCTCCAGCACTTGGTATCATTTGTTTTCTTGATCCTAGCCAGTCTTATTGGAGTAAGATGATATCTTAAAGTGGTTTTCATTTGCATTTCCTTAATGATTAGTGATGTTGAACAGTTCTTGAGGTGTTTCTCAGACATCTCTAATTCCTCACTTGTGAAGTCTCTGTTCAGTTCTTTGCTCCATCTATTGAGTGGGTCATTTGTTTTCTTTTTTCTTTGTTTTTTGAGTAGTTTATATATTCTGGAAATCAATGCTTTGTCAGATGTATCTGCAGTGAAGGTTTCCTCCCACTCTGTGGGATTTCTCTTCACTTCCTTGATTGTTTCTTTTGATGTACAGAAGCTTTTGAGTTTGATGAGGTCCCATTTGTCAATTGTCGACCTTAATTCTTGTGCAGCTGCTGTCTGATTTAGGAAGTCTTTTCCTACGCCTATGTCTTGTAGTCTGCTGCCAACTTTTTCTTCTATCACCTTCAGAGTTTGGGGTTTCACGTTGAGGTCTTTAATCCATCTGGAGTTGACTTTTGTACAGGGTGAGAGGTAGGGGTTTAATTTCATTCTTCTACAAGTGGTGATCCAGTTTTGCCAACACCACTTGCTGAAGATGCTGTCTTTTCTCCATTGTGGTTTCTTGGCCCCCTTGTCAAATATGAGATGGCTGAAATTGTATGTGCTCAGATTTGGATCTTCGGTTTTGTTCCATTGGTCAACAGGTCTGTTTTTGTGCCAGTACCAGGCTGTTTTTATGACTATAGCCCTGTAGTATAGTTTAAAATCTGGTATAGAGATCCCTCCTGTGTAGCTCTTTTCACTCAGGATTGATTTGGCTATTCGGGGTCTTTTGTTTCTCCAAATGAATTTAAGAACTTTTGTTTCCAAGCCTGTGAAGAAACTCTTGGGGATTTTGATTGGGATTGCATTAAATCTATACAAGAGTTTTGGTAAAATGGACATTTTTACAATGTTAATTTTCCCAATCCATGAGCATGGGAGGTTTTTCCATCTTCTGAGGTCTTCTTCAATTTCTTTCTTTAAGGGTTTAAAATTTTTGTTGTAGAGGTCTTTGGTGTCTTTGGTTAGGTTTGTTCCTAGGTATCTTATTGTTTTTGAGGCTATTGTGAGTGGGAAGGTCTCTTTGAATTCTTTCTCCAGTTGCTTGTTCTTGGTGTAAAGAAAGGCCATTGATTTTCTAAGGTTAATTTTGTATCCTGCCACTTTGCTGAAGCTGTTAATCGTTTCTAGGAGTTTTCTGGTGGAGTTTTTTGCATCTCTTAAGTAAACAATCATATCATCAGCAAATAGGGATAGTTTGACTTCCTCTTTTCCAATTAGTACTCCTTTAATATCCTTTTCTTGCCTTATTGCTCTAGCAAGTGTTTCAAGCACTATATTGAAGAGGAGTGGTGATAGGGGGCAGCCTTGCCGAGTTCCTACCTTTAAAGGGAATGTTTCCGTCATTTCCCCATTTAGGATGATATTGGCTGTGGGTTTCCTGTATATGGCTTTGATTACATTGAGGAATGATCCCTCCAATCCAATTCCTTCTAGGACTTTAAGCATGAAGGGATGCTGGATTTTGTCAAAGGCTTTTTCAGCATCAATTGAGATGATGGTGTGGTTTTTGTCTTTGATTCCGTTTATGTGTTTGATGATGTTTATTGATTTTCGTATGTTGAACCATCCCTGCATCTCTGGTATGAATCCAACTTGGTCATGATGGATGATCTTCTTGATGTGGGTCTGTATGCGATTTGCCAGTATCCTGTTTAGAATTTTGGCATCTGTGTTCATGAGGGAGATGGGTCTATAATTCTCCTTTTTAGTTGGATGTTTGCCTGGTTTTGGTAATAGAGTGATGCTGGCTTCATAGAAGGAATTTGGGAGAATTCCTCTGATTGTATCCTTCTAAACAGTTTCAGTAATAATAGTTGTAGGTCTTTTTGAAATGTTTTATAGAATTCTGCTATGAGACCATCTGGGCCTGGGCTTTTTTTTTAGTTGGGAGGCTTCTTACTACGTCCTCTATTTCTTCATATATTATGGGTCTGTTTAAGCTGCTGATCTCTTCTTGGCCGAGCTTTGGTGATTCCCAGAACTTCAGATATTCATCCATTTCTTCTAGGCTTTCAAACTTCGTAGAATATAGGTTCTTGTAATATTCCCATATGATTTTCTGGATCTTTTCCTTGTCCTTTGTAATATTTCCCTTTTCGTCACGGATTGTATTGATTTGGAGTTTTTCCTTCTTTCTTTTGGTTAACTGGGTGTGAGGGTTAATCCTGGGTGTCAACTTGACTGAACTAAAGGACAAATAAGAGAAAAAGGGTCTTCTGATTGGACCACCTCAACCCGGATGGCCCACCCCAAATGTGGGTGTTACCTTCTGCCGGCAGACAGTATTTAAGGCCATGGCATAAGGAGCTGGTCCCTTTTTTTCTCCTGCGGCTTGCCTCTCTCACCTGGTGAGTTTGTCTTGCTGCTGTGATCAACCTTTCGGATCCCAGCATGTACTGAGACCGGCAGATCTCCTGGAACCCATTTGGGCCTTCAGCACTGGATCGAGACTACTGAGACATCCAGCCTTGCAGACTGAGCAGTTCCCTGGATTCTCATCTCGGCCTTTCCAGTGTGGTGCAGCTACTGTTGGAATCCTTGAACTCTGTCACGTGAGCAAATCAATAAATTGTATATAGCCATATATATTCATCCTGTTGCTTCTGTTTCTTTAGAGAACCCTGACTAATACAGATTTTGGTACCAGAAGTGGTTCTAGAGAAACAGAATTGAAAGGATGAATTTCTTTTTTTTTAATTTTTATTTATTTCTGTATGTGTGTGAATGTACTGTCTGCATGCAATTTTGTGCACCCGTGTCATGCAATGCCGCGGAGGTCAGAAGAGGGTCTCAGATTGCCTGGAACTGGAGTTCTCCTGGAATTGGAGTTTCAGACAGTTCTCGGCCACCATGTGGGTGCTGGGGATCGAACCTGGGTCCTCTGCAAGAACGGTCAGTGCTCTTAACCACTAGGCCATCTCTCCAGCCCAGAAAGGATGAATTTCTTTAGTGGGCTTTGTACTCTCTGGAGCCAGCTCTCCAACTCAATGAAGCTTAGAGTTACTGAAGGCTTTCCTGGTGTCATGAAGAGGAATGATAATCCTTGGTGCAGACTATTTGATGTAATTATGAAGATAGATCCTTTTGACTCACCTGACTCACCTCTTGTGAGAAGCCAGGAATTTAGCGAGTCTATATATAAAACGTTCGAGAAATTGGGGAAAAATAAGGAAAATTATGATGTTGCCTTGTTGCTCCTAGCATGTCTAGATAAACTGATAGAGGAAAATAAGGAGCTCGGTGATAAAAATGACCAGCTCTGGGTTCAAAACAACAGTTTAAAGCTTTCCAAGTGTGCTCTGGAAGAGAATCTTCTCTCCAGTAGCCAAAGAGCTAAAGCTGCAGAAAATCAAGCTGGAGCCCTTATTATATGATTGGCTAATTTACAACACAAATTTAATTCCCAGCCACGAAAAGTGTCAGCAGTTAAAGTGAGAGCACTGGTGGGGAAAGGGTGGAACACTGAAACTTGGGATGGAGATGTGTGGAAGAACCATAATGATGAGGATTTTGAAGCCTCGGATTCTGAGGGATTTTCTTTATCTGAGGAATTAATCTCCCCACCCTCAGCAGAGAATCCACACCCTGCAGATCCCTCCTCCCCACCCTTGCCTGAGGAAACTAATCCCCCCCCTCCCAGTGGGAGCTAATGTCCGTCAGGGCCCAACAATTGTTGCCTCTAGACCTATAACCAGATTGAAGTCTAAGCAAGCCCCTCAAGGTGAGATAGAAAGTGTGGTCCACGAGGAGGAGCAAAACAATGCCTATAATGGCATGACCTGAAATGATCTTTGGAACTGGCTAATTAATCATGGCGTTCCCAGGAACCAAATACATAAGAAGCCTACTAAGTTTTTATTTGATCTGTATAAGCAGAAAAGCTCTAGAACAAATGACAGGAAGTCAACATTTGATTTTAGGAGTAGCGAATCCCGCCCAGTTAACCAGTTTCCAGACTTGAGACAGTTCACAGACCCAGAACCCCTTGAATGAAGGGGTGGCCAGGTTCCAATGAGGAAGGACCTTGTCACAATACCAAAGAGTTATGCTGTTTGCCTTCCTCCTGTCCTTCCCCAGAGGGACCTGAGGCCTTTTACTAGGGTAACTGTACACTGGGGAAAAGGAAATAATCAGACTTTTCGAGGCCTATTGGATACTGGTTCTGAGTTGACACTGATCCCAGGAGACCCTAAAAAGCATTGTGGCC